>CM022947.1:34280704-34382467 GCA_012931725.1 Litsea cubeba
AAAACGGTCAGCCGGTGGTCTAGAATGGGAACTAGCCTATGGAAAAATCAGAAACCGGCACGAGTACTTTGCTTGTGGGTAGAGTAACTTATAGATACTAATGGGTCGTAAATAGGACTCCCGGTTAGAGAATTACGAGCGAAACATGGGATTTTCCAACACTTTGGCTTGAAAACGGCCCGCCGGGGGTCCAGAACGGGAAACGGCACAAGGAAAAATCGACAACCGGCATGAGCACTTCCCTTGAGGGTATAGTAACTTGTAGGAACTGACGGTTCGCAAATAGGACTCTCGGTTAGAGAATTTCGAACGAACATAGGATTTTCCAACACTTAAGGCTCGAACACGGCTTGCCTCCGGAACGGGAAACGGCCCAGGGAAAAATCGAAAATTTGCACGATCACTTCCCTTGAGGGTAGAGTAACTTGTAGGAACTAACGGTTTGTAGATAAGACTCCCGGTTGGAGAATTACGAGCGAACATCAGATTTTGTAACATTTAAGGCTCAAAAAAGGCCCGCCAGGGGTCTGGAATGGAAAACGGCTGCTCTAAAATAAAAAACCGGCATGAACACTTCCCCTAAGGGTAGTGTCACTTATTGGAACTGACGGTTCGTAAATAAGACTCCCGGTTAGAGAATTAGGAATGAACATAGGATTTTGCAACACTTGAGGCTCGAAAAAGGCCCGCCCGGGGTCCGAAATGGGAAACGACCACTGGAGAAATCAAAAATTAGTATGAACACTTCGCTCGAGGGAAGAGTAACTTGTAGGAACTGACGGTTCGCAAATAGGACTCCCAGTTGGAGAATTACGAGCGAAACATGGGATTTTCCAACACTTAGGCTAGAAAATGTCCCGCCGGGGGTTCGAAATGCAAAACGGCTATTGGAAAAATCCGACACCAGTACGAGCACTTCCCTCGAGGGTAGAGTAACTTGAAAAAACTGACGGTTTGAAAATAAGACTCCCGGTTAGAGAATTACGAGCGAACATAGGATTTTCCAACACTTAGGCTCAAAAACGGCCGGGGTCCGGAACGGGAAATGGCCGCCGGAAATAAGACTCCTGGTTAGAGAATCACGAGCGAAATAAGGGATTTTCTAACACTTAGGTTAGAATACGGCCCGCTAGGGGTCCGGAATGGGAAACGACCCAATGAAAAATTAAAAACCGGCACGAGCACTTCCCTTAAGGGTAGAGTAACTTGTAGGAGCTGAAGGTTCGCAAATAGGACTCCCGGTTAGAGAATTATGAACGAACATAGGATTTTCCTACACAAAAGGCTCGTAAACGGCCCGTCGGGGTTCCGAAATCAGAAATGACTATTGGAAAAATTGAAAACCGTTACAAGCCTCCGCTCGAGGGTAGAGTAACTTGTAGGAACTGTGGGTTCGCAAATAGGACTCCCGGTTAGAAAATCACGAGTGAAACATAGGATTTCCCAACACTTAAGGCTCGAAAACAGCCTGCCGGGGGTCTGGAACGGGAAACTTCTGCCGGAAAAATCATAAACCGGCATGAGTACTTCGCTCGAGGGTGGAGTAACTTGTTGGAATTGACGGTTCACAAATAGGACTCCCGGTTAGAGAATTATGACCGAACAAAGGATTTTCCAACACTTGAGGTTCTAAAATGGCCCGCTGGGGGTCCGGAACGGGAAAAGGCCATAGGAAAATTCGAAAGCGGCACGAGCACTTCACTCGAGGGTAGAGTAACTTTTGGGACTAACTGTTCGCAAATAGGACTCCCGGTTAGAGGATTACGAATGAACATAGGATTTTCCTACACTTAAGGCTTCAAAACTGCCCACCGGGGGTCCGAAATGGGAAATGACAGCTGGAGAAATCAAAAACCAGCATGAACACTTCGCACGAGGGTAGAGCAACTTGTAGGAACAGACGGTTCGAAAATAGGACTACCGATTGGTGAATTAGGAGCGAAACAAGGGATATTCCAACACATAAGCTCGAAAACGGCCCGCCGGGGGTTCGGAACGGGAAACGGCCGCTAGAAAAATTGGAAACCGGCACGACCACTTCCCTCGAGGGTAGAGTAACTTGAACGAACTTACAGTCGCAAATAGGACTCCCGGTTAGAGAATTACGAACGAACATAGGATTTTCCAACACAAAAGGCTCAAAAAGGGCCCGCCGGGGGTCCGCAATGGGAACTGGCCGCCGGAAAAATCAGAAACCGGCACGTGCACTTCGCTCGAGGGTAGAGTAAGTTGTAGGAGCTGACGGTTCGCAAATAGGACTCCCGGTTAGAGAGTTACAAGCGAAACGTGGGATTTTCCAACATTTCGGCTCGAAAATGGCCTGCCGAGTCTGGAACGGGAAATGACCCAAGGAAAAACTGAAAACCGGCATGAGCACTTCCCTTGAGGGTAATGTAACTTATAGGAACTGATGGTTCGCAAATAGGACTACCGGTTGGAGAATCACGACCAAACAAAGGATTTTCCAACAATTAAGGTTCGAAAACGGCCCGCCGGGGGTCCGAAACGGGAAACGGCCGCCGAAAAATTTGAAACCAGTACTAGCACTTCACTCGAGGATAGAGTAACTTGTAGAAGCTGACGGTTCGCAAGTAGGACTCCCAGTTAGAGAATTGCGAACGAACATAGGATTTTCCTACACTTAAGGCTAGAAAATGGCCCGCCGGGGGTCCAAAATGGGAAACGGCCGCTCGAGAAATCAAAAACCGGCATGAACACTTCGCTCGAGAGTAGAGTAACTTGTAGAAACTGACGGTTCGCAAATAAGACTCCCGATTGGAAAATCACGAGCGAAACATGGGATTTTCCAACACTTAGGCTCGAAAACTGCCCGCCGGGGGTTCGGAACGGGAAACGGCCATTGGAAAAATCTGAAACTAGCACAAGCACTTCCCTCGAGGGTAGAGTAACTTGAAGGAACTGATGGTTCACAAATAGGACTCCCGGTTAGAGAATTACGAAAGAACATAGGATTTTCCAACACATAAGGCTCTAAAACGGCCCACCGGGGGTCCGGAACGGGAACTGGCAGCCAGAAAAATTGGACACCTGCACGAGCACTTCGCTCGAGGAAGAATAAGTTGTAGGAACTGACGGGTCGGAAATAGGACTCCCGGTTAGAGAATCACGAGCGAAGCATGGGATTTTCCAACACTTAGGCTTGAAAATGGCCCGCCGGGGGTCCGGAACGGGAAATGGCCGCTGGAAAAATCAAAAATCGGTACAAGGACTTCGCTCGAGTGTAGAGTAACTTGTAGGAACTAAGGGTTCTCAAATACGACTTCCGGTTTGAGAATTACGAGCGAAACACATGATTTCCCGACACTTAATGCTAGAAAACGGCCCGCCAAGGGTCCCGAATGACAAACGACCGCCAGAAAGTTTGAAAACTAGCAGGAGCACTTCCCTCGAGGGTAGGGTAACTTGTAGAAACTGACGGTTCGCAAATAGGACTCTCCGTTAGAGAAATACGAGTGAAACATGCAGTTTTCCAACACTTAGGCTTGAAAACGGTCCGCCGGGGCTACGGAACGGGAAACGACCCACGAAAGAATCTAAAACCTGTACGAGCAATTTCCTCGAGGGTAGAGTAACTTCTAGGAGCTGAGGTTCGCAAATAGGACTCCCGGTTGGAGAGTTACGAACAAAACATAGGATTTCCTAACACTTGGACTCGAAATCGGCCCGTCGGGGCCCATAACGGTAAATGGCTGCAGGGAAAATTGGAAACTAGCACGAGTACTTCGCTCGAGGGTAGAGTAACATGTAGGAACTGACGGTTCGCAAATAGGACTCCCGTTTAGAGAATTACGAGCGAAACATAGGGTTTTCCAACACTTTGGCTCGTAAACGGCTTGACGGGGTTCCAGAAATGGGAAACGGCCTAAGAAAAAATTGAAAATGGGCACGAGCACTTCCCTTGAGGGTAGAGTAACTTTTAGGAACTGAAGGTTTGTAGATAGGACTCCCGGTTGGAGAATTACGAGGAAACATAGGATTTTGCAACACTTAAGGCTCGAAAACGGCCCGCCAGGGGTCCGGAATGGAAAACGGCCGCCGAAAAAATAAAAAACAGGCACGAGCACTTCCCCTGAGGGTAGAGTAACTTGTAGGAACTGATGGTTCACAATTAGGACTCCCGGTTAGAGAATTACGAACGAACATAGGATTTTTCAACACTTAAGGCTCGGAAAAGGCCCGCCCGGGGTCCGAATGGGAAACGGCCACTGGAGAAATTAAAAACCGGCATGAACACTTCGTTCGAGGGTAGAGTAACTTGTAGGAACTAACGGTTCTCAAATAGGACTCCAAGTTGGAGAATTACGTGCGAACATAGGATTTTCCAATACTTAAGGCTCGAAAATGGCCCGCCGGGTTTCGGAACTGGAAATGGAAACCGGAAAAATCGAAAACCAGCATGTGCACTTCGTTCAAGGGTAGAGTAACCTTTAGGAACTGACGGGTCACAAATAGGACTCTCGGTTAGAGAATTACGAGCGAAACATGGGACTTTCCAACACTTAGGCTAGATAACGGCCCGTTGGGGGTCCGGAATGGGAAACAACCCATGGAAAATTTGAAAACCGGCACAAGCACTTCCCTTGAGGGTAGAGTAACTTGTAGGAACCGAAGGTTCGCAAATAGAACTCCCGGTTAGAGAATTACAAATGAACATAGGACTTTACAACACATATGGCTCGAAAACGGCCTGCCGGGGGTGCGGAATGGGAAACGACCGCCGGAAAAATCAGAAATCATCACAAGCACTTCGCTCGAGGGTGGAGTAACTTGTAGGAACTAATGGTTCGTAAATATGACTTTCGGTTAGAGAATTACGAGCGAAACGTGGGATTTCCCAACACTTAGGCTCGAAAATGGCCTGCCGGGGGTCTGGAATGGGAAACGACGCAACGAAAAATTGAAAACCAGCACAAGCACTTCCCTTGAGGGTAAAGTAACTTGAAGGAACTGATGGTTCGCAAATAGGACTCCCGGTTAGAGAATTATGACCGAACATGGGATTTTCCAACACTTTGGCTTGAAAACGGCACGCCGGGGGACCAGAATGGGAAACAGCCGCTGAGAAAATCAGAAACCGGCATGAACACTTCGTTCGTGGGCAGAATAACTTCTAGGAACTGACGGTTCGCAAATAGGACTACCGATTAGAGAATTACGAGTGAAACATGGGATTTTCCAAAACTTAAGGCTCTAAAACGGCCCGTCAGGGGTCCATAACGGGAAACGACCTCTAAAAAAATCAAAAAGCAGCACGAGCACTTCGCTCGAGGGTAGAGTAACTTGTTGGAACTGATCGTTCACAAATAGGACTCCCAGTTAGAGAATTACATGCAAATCATGGGATTTTCCAGCACTTAGGCTCGAAAATGGCCCGCCGGTGTTCGGGAAGGGGAAACGGCCGCAAAAAAAAACCGGATACCGGCACGAGCACTTCCCTCGAGGGTAGAGTAACTTGTAGGATCAAACGGTTCAGAAATAGGACTCTCGATTAGAGAATTACGAGCGAAGCATGGGATTTTCCAATAATTATGCTCGAAAACGTCTTGTCGAGGGTCCGGAATGGTAAACAGCCCTGAAAATATCAAAAACTGGCACGAGCACTTCCCTCGAGGGTACAGTAACTTGTTGGAACTGATGGTTCACAAATAGGACTCCCGGTTAGAAAATTACGACCGAACATAGGATTTTCCAACACTTAAAGCTCTAAAATGGCCAGCTGGGGCTCCGGAACGGGAAGCAGCCCGAGGAAAAATCGAAAAGCAATACAAGCACTTCGTTCGAGGGTAGAGTAACTTGTAGGAACTTACGGTTCTCAAATAGGACTCCCGGTTAGAGAATTACGAGCGAAACATGAGATTTTCCAACACTTAGGCTCGAAAACGGCACGTCGGGGGCCCGGAATGGGAAACTGCAGCAGGAAAAATCAAAAACTGGCACGAGCACTTCCCTCGAGGGTAGAGTAACTTCTAGGAACTGACGGTTCGCAAATAGGACTCCCGGTTAGAGAATTACGAGCGAAACATGGGATTTTCTAATACTTAAAGCTCGAGAACGGCCCATCGGGGGTCCAGAACGGGAAACGGCCGCCGGAAAAATCAGAAACCGGCATGACCACTTCGCTCGAGGGTAGAGTAGCTTGTTGGAACTGATCGTTCGCAAATAGCACTCCCAGTTAGAGAATTACAAGCAAATCATGGGATTTTCCAACACTTAGGCTCGAAAACGGCCCGCCGGTGGTCGGGAATGGGAAACGGACGCCGAAAAAAATCGAAAACCGGCACGAGCACTTCCCTTGAGGGTAGAGTAACTTGTAGGATCTAACGGGTCGCAAATAGGATCCTGGTTAGAGAATTACGAGCGAAACTTGGGATTTTCCAACACTTAAGCTCGAAAACTCCCCGCCGGGTGTCCGGACATGGAAACAGCCCCTGAAAAAATAGAAAACCAGCACAGGCACTTCCCTCGAGGGTAGCGTAACTTGTAGGAACTAATAGTTCGTAAAGAGGACTCCCGGTTAGAGAATTACAATCGAACATAGGATTTTCCAACTCTTAAGGCTCGAAGATAGCCCGCCGGGGGTCCGGAACGGGACACTGCCATAGGAATGATGGAGAATGCTTTTGCTCGGTTCTACCGAGGTCAGTGGACGTGGGAGTCCGTTTGACCCGACCCTTTCGTAACCGGGGGGCAAAGACGTGCATCAACATTTTTTTGTGTGGGTGTGCCAGATTTTTTATTTTTACTTGGAATTACAAGTGGTGATCCGGAGATCAACCTTGGCAAGTAAAAAGGAAATCAACTTCTTTCAAGTTTTCCATTGCACATATATTTAAGAAAATAGACATTTTTCTTGATTCGCCGTGAAAGGCGATTTTTGTTGGCATTTATAGCCGATTTTTGGCGTTTATAGCCGATTTACAATTCTTATCAATAATGAAAGACAAGAGTTGTGATTTTTGTCTCTTTTGGAAAAATACAAACTACAATGAAAAGCAAGAAAAGGAGGATCTAACTTCTCAGGAGATTGTGGGGGACTCATTCAGATTGACGGTCGCAAGTCATATGTGGACTTGGCCATCATCCATGCAGATGAGAACAGATGATGCTTTTGATTCGCTTGGCTTGGCTATAACCTCGGATTTTTAGAGGATAAGGACCAAGAGGAGGTCTTATGTCCAATAAAAAGCTAAGTAGACAGGCTAAAAAGCCACGTCTAAGCCATTGGAGGCAAAAGGAGAAGGCAAATACCTTGGGGGGGGGGGGCACCCCAAGGGTCTTTGTCACCTTGTAGTGGTGGCCGGTGCAGAACTTCGCAGAGCTTTCTCTCTTTCTTTCTGTTAGATTTCTGATGCCTTTTTCTGTCTGGATTTCCGGATTTTCTGATCTCTGTCTGATCTGATCGCTTCTTCTTTGGAATGCTCTCCTATTTATAGGCTCTTGGTAGCCATTTAGGAGAGTTTATGGGCTTTAATTGTCATTAAGTCGCATAATGGGAGGAGTTACAAGTTTTAATTCTTTTACATTGTAACTCCTTTTTCTTGGCTTCTGATTGCCCGGTGGAGATTGAGGGCATTTAATCGCCTTTAATCGCCATGATGGGAGGAGTTTCATGTTTTAAATGTCATGAATCTCTTGATTTGTAACTCCCGTTCGCTTGCTTCTGATTGGGCCGTCCAAAGAAATGAATTAATGACTGCAATAAAGCTAGTCAATTAATCGCATTAAGTGGTCGCCGAGCAGTTGAAGAGTCGCGGGCCGTGACGCGTCTTTTGGGATTCTTCTAGCGATGATCATCGATGGATCTTCATGTAGATTGACATCGGATGACCATGTAACTTCCGGTATTGGTTGCCAATAGCGGGTCGGTGCCATATGTCCTGTCGATTTCTCGATCGGTCGGGTAGAAAGCACACTTTTTTGGTTGACCGGTTGGCGATAAATGTTGATTTTGATACTCTTGATGATTAACCCGTGATTTTGATGGATGTCAAAGGATTTGGTGTCTCAAAAGTATGAATTTTGGGAAATCCCAGAAGTTGGAAGCTTCGAATCGCGAAAAACGACGAAAAACGGGCCTTCCGGTGCCCACCCGGCGATTCTAGGCTCCATGGTCGCAGGGGCTGGCGACCCTGGGGGGTTTTCCACCTTTTTGTCCCGTTTTGCGGCTGTTTTTGATGTTTTCGATTTTTTTTTCTTCTGTATTTTTTCTTGACATTTTTTATCATTTATTGGCCTGATTTCCCTATAGAAAACTTGACAAGAATCCTTGCATTTTGGAGTGCAAAGTTTCCAATTTTCCGGGAAAGCCGAAGACTTTATCGCGCAGAGCTGCCGATTTTCTGTCAGAAGCTGAAACTGGGACAAACGATGTCGGAATGACCTGAAATTTGGGATGAAGCCTCCTGAGCAATAAATAAGACCAACCATAGGCTTTTGTTTGAGTTTTGAAACCGTTTGGAGTCCTATCGCCAGTAGACATGTTTTTGTCGCGATGAAGATGTCGTGGCTTGATGTGCGGTCAACCGATGTCCGATTGACTTGAAATTTGACAGGGAACCTATTGGAGTCATTTTAAGATGATCCATAGGCTTTGTCTTGGAAACCATGGTCCTGGAGGGCTTCACCGCCAAGAGGCCTGATTTGGCTTCCGAGAAAGTCTGGTCAAATGTTGTCGAATTGACCTAAAATTTGACATGCAGCCCTTTGTAAGCATTTTGAAGCCGTCCATGTGCTCTTTCTGATGAGCGATGGCTCGGTGGTTCTCGCCGCCGAGAGGCTTGATTTAGCTGTTCGAGGGTTGATGTAGGGTCAAACGTTGTCGGTTTGACTTGGAACTTGACATGGAGCCTTTTGGATGTATTTTGATACCATCCATAGGATCTGTTCAAAGATTTGGTGTCTTCGATGCTTTCGCCACCGGGAGCTCCTTTTCAGCTGTCGGAGGAGCAAAGTTAGGTGAAATGATTTTGAAATGGCTCGAAACTTCTTTTGTACTCCTCTTTTGACTGTCTTGAAGGATCTTGCAGTTTTTGTTTGATTCTAACAAGATTTGATTTTTGGAAGTAGCATTGCCTATTTATGGCAGGTTACGACTTCATGTAGCTTTTTGGATCTTGAAGAAGCAAAGTGACATTTTTGATGTCAACAAATGCCCCCTCGGGGTTGCAGCGACGAGTTGCTTAACTTTTGTTGTCGATGTGCCTCGAAGAGATTTTTGAAGGAGAGCTTGTGACTTGACCAAGAGTTTTTGAGCAATCTTTCTTTTGGTATTTGTAGCCTTTTGAGCTTCCAGGGGAATTTTATGGTAGCAAAAGGGATCACGTACCATCTCGAGGCAAAGTTTTGAAGATGACATCAGGGATGTGGATTTGGGTTTTGTTTTTGACCTTGCGACCTAATAAGCTATATGTGGCATGTTAGGGGGTCGGGTTTGATTTTGACCGTGTGACCCAACAAGCTGTATGTGGAATGTTGGGGGGTCGATTTTGGTTTTGATCTTGTGACCTAACAGGCTATATGTGGCAAGTTAGGGGATCAGGTTTTGGTTTGGATTTTTGTGGAATGTCAATTTCAAGATTTTGGCTCAATTTGGTATATGAGGCTGGATGGTTTGATTTTTGGAAGCTCATGGGGCTTGGAATTCTTTTTTTTTTTGTATGGTCCAATCAACTCAAAAGAAGCATGGAACCATTTTTGTATGCTCTTGGTAAGAGGGATTTCTCTTTGACTAAAAGCCCAAAATTTTTTTATTAGTGCCTAGGTAGTCAAAGCTGGCATATATGGGCTAACCCATGGGGCCTTAAGCTTTTGAAATGGCTTATATCTCATATGGTGTCATTTTTGTAAAGGATATCTAAAAATATCTCTTTTGGACAGAGAATATCTAAGAATATCTTTATTTGGAAAGAATCTCTCATGTTCCCTTTATTTAGGGAGAGAATATCTCAAGATATCTTTCTTTGGAAGAGAATATCTCAAATCTCCTATCTTTTGGGAGAAAATCACTCATTGATTTCTATTTGGGAGAGAATCTCTCAAGATATCTTTCTTTTGGAAAAAGAATCTTTCTAATTTCTTTCTTTTGGTAAGGTTACTAATTAGTAACACTTACCTCTTTCTTCTTTCCTTCTTTGGTTTGCTCTCTTCTATAAAAGCAAGGAGGAGGTTGGATCTCTTGCTCTTATTGCTTTCTTTTGCAACAATCCCAAGAGGGATTCAAGACCAAGTGTGCTTCTTCTTCAAGATCTTCAAGACTGTCTTCTTCTTCTCCATCAATGGCTTCAAGTAAGTTCACTTTTTCAAGAAAATTCCATTATAGGAAATAGGATGATAAAAAGTTCTTTCTTTTCTTTTTGTTTCTTTCTTTTCTTTTCTTTTTTTTCTTTTTTTTTCTCGTGCTTTCTTTTTTTTTTTTTGCACGTTTTTTTTTTCTTTTGTGGGCTGTACGGACAGATCCGTATGGAACTGGTCATACGGCCATGTGGCCTGTGGGCAGTCCCACTTTTTTTTTGTTCTTTTCTTTCTCCCCTCTTTTTTTTTGAGAAAGTTTTTTTTTTTTGCTCATCATGATAATGCATTTTTTGGCAAACCAAGATGTTGATGGATGCATTCTTTTGTAAATTGAATTTGTAGCATGATGTGATAGCATAACTGAAAGTTTTTGCAAATTTGGGAATTTAGAGCTCGCAACGATGTTGAGCGCTTCGTAATTTTGCGGAGACTTAGAGGTTTCGAAAGTTTGGAGTTTCGGAGCTCGCAGCAATGTTGAGCCCATCTTCAAGCTTTCTATTTCTTTCGGGATATTTCCTTTTTCTTCGGAATTACCCCGGAGTCATGTCAAAATTTCGCCAGATTTTTTTTAAAGAAATTCTGTCATTTTGATGATGATCTTTTTCTTTTCCAACCTTGGCAGGTGGTTCCTCCAGAACGAACAAGGGTAAAGAAGCCTGCTACAAGCGTACCTCATCGATCTGCTAGGTCTTTTAATCTGGCCGTTCAACAGGCTTGGGAGAAGGTCCAGTATGTTGAGAGAAACCTGGAATAGTGTGACTCTCTCAACAAAGATGAGATGAGACAGCGACTAATCGCTCTCAAGGGAGAGGAATTTTATAAGATCATGGTAAGCAGTCGTCCATGGGTGATGGACGATCAGAGGGTTTTGCCCCAGCCTACCTTGTTCTTTGGTGATGCAGTCCCTGATGACATAACATACCAGAGAAGATGTTTTCAATTCTCTTTCACAGCAGATGGTGAGAAGAAGACTGTTGCTACCCGGTCGATGTTTGATCGCACCATCTCGATCATGAGCCTTGCCCCCACGTGCTCTAAGAGGGAAGATCCTCCAAGCTGGGTGAGAAGGACAAATGTAATCAAAACCGGGGTTTTTGTTAGCGGTTCTCCTGGATATGCGGAGAAGTCGCCTGCTGACATGGACATGTTGATGCCGGCCAGCAGCTACTTGGGCTCTGATTATCCGTCAGTTGATTTGGGACCGGTGGGCCTTGGCATTTTCAGCGGTGACGGCAGCAATTGGGTGAAGCCTTTTCAACTTCGTGGCCATTTCAGTGCTGACTCCGAGTGGAAGTCATGGACTGATCGCGTCCTGCTGATTGGTGGTGCCGTTTTGAAGGAAGCCGGAATTTTTGATGCGGTCCGCGCCTTTAGGGAGACCGTGATCTTTTCCGACGAGGCCTTCATGGCTATGTTGGAGTCATTCCTTCCACAAACCAATACCTTCGTTGTCACGAATGGTGAGATTGGTTTCTCTTTGAAGGAGCTGAGCGCCATTACTGGATTGCCCATCCTTGGCAGACTCTAGGAGGAGTTTATGCCGATTGACAGCGTACTTGAGGAGCAGTCGGAGGAGTTCAGGCTTTTGTACTTTCAGTTCGTCGCCTTCTATGATTTTTTTGAAGGAGAAGGAGGGCTCGAAAGTAAGATCCAGCAGTTGGAAGAGTTTTAGCTCTTCGTCTCTCAACTTTTTTGATAATAGGGAGTATTCTAATAGTGCGACCCGGGAAGCCAGGGCTCAGGATCCAAGTTCGAAGAAGACTTTGGCCATGCAAGAAGAGTTAAGGGGTTTCTTCCAAGTACAGAAGCCATTTGTCCTGACATTGCACTGCGGAGAGATCTCGCTGTTTACCTCACTTTTTGGCTAGGTGAGGCCTGTCGGATGTGAATTTCGACCCCCCCCCAAAAAAAAGAAAGGGCATTTGCATTTTGCGTGGGGAAATCTCTATTCATCTATACATGCTATTTAAATTTTACATCAAAAATGAGGATTCCGACTATCCTCAAAATCAATGGATCACGATCGCCAGCTACGGATACGGCCGTAACACCGTTCTTCGACAAAAGCCGAAGAAATGTAGGGAGAAAATAAGTGGGTGGGTTCTTCCTCTCGTCTAATATGCTGCCGGCGACGGTTGTCCTGTCACATTAATTTGGGTCTCTTTAGGTCTTTTTAATATAGGGTCAAATTAGGGTCATGAGTTAAAGTCCAAATAAAGGTTAATCCTCACACAGCATAATCATAATAAATTCAAGTAAAATAAAGTAAATAAAATAAAGAAAATAAATGCGGGGAGGTGCCAAATATTTAAGAAGAGGATTAGCCCCGTTCCCGGGTACCCCCTTCAGATCCCTTGGCAAAATAAGGTTTAAAGGCTGACTTTTCAAATCAAAATGATGATGCAAATGAGATTTTGACTTGTGATTTCTGTGTTTTTCGTGTGTGATACACGAGTGATAAAAGTGAAAGGCCGATGGGCCGTAATTGATTGGAGGTGGCCGATGGGCCAGTGTTTGTTTAAGGGTGGCCGATGGGCCGTGATTGTTTAAGGGTGGCCGATGGGCCGAAGTAAAAAGTGTATGTGAAATCACTCATCTCATCTCGTCATTCTCATTTATTCAATTTTAGAAGTCAGTTCTTCATTTCCTTTTATCATTAAGTTCGATTAAATATCTGGCACCTGAGGTGGAGGAAGAAATAAAGGAAAAATCTTTTTGGGTTTATTTTGTTGATTTTATAGTTTTTATGGATTTTTGATATGGGGTTAGAAGGGCTCTAACTAGGGGACTTACTTGGATTTACATAAATAATGCTTTATTACTGATCATCGGATTAACCTTAACCTAAGGTCCTAGACCGCCCACATCAGCTTTCCCGGTTCCCTAACGGAACAGAAAGAGTAATGGGGTGAAGTCTAATGCTCTAAACTACCTAACATGGCAATCCAATTTAATCCTAGGGTGCAAATAGCCAAAGTTTGATAATTCCTGCGCCTAAGTAGTTTGTTGGGTAAAATCTTAATTGATTTTACTTGTTGTGAGTTGTGGTTTTGATTGAGAGTGGTTTAGAGATGTTTTAAGGATCTGGTTAATGTGTTTTTCTATATTTTTAAAGTTATGTTATTTTTAATTTAAATCAGAATTCTAAAAAGTAGTCGAAAATCACAATTCAAGATTAAAACAGGGTAGGCGCCCAGGGGGTGGAGCCTATCTTGACAGTTATGCTTTTCAGACTTTTCGATCTCTTTTCGGAATTCCGGGGGTTTTAAGGGCTATGTTTTAATCTGAGAAATGTTTTAATGTCTCTGATGTTCTAATGTCAAAGTGATGCGGGTCCGGGTTTTGAAACAAAATCAAGAATTCGTGTTTTAGTGCAAGTGGAAGGATAGGCACCAAAGGGGTGGCGCCCAGGTGAATTGGCAGGATGGGCGCCCAGGGAGTGGTGCCCAGGTGGATCTGGCAGGATGGGATTTAATTATTGGTCTTTGGGTCCGGGGATTGATTTAGGTTCTGTTCTTAATTAGTTTAAGTTGTAAGGTGTTTAATTATTGATTTTTAGTTGAGTTGGTTGGGTAGGGTTGAAATGTAGGTTAGGCGTCTAGAGGGTGGTGCCTAAGTGAATCTGGCAGGATGGGCACCCAGGGGGTGGCTCCCGGATGGATTGATAGAATAGGCGCCAAGGGATTGGTGCCTAGGTGGAATCTTTATGGTTTGGTCGGTTCCAAAGGGTTTTGGGTATTAAGTCCGAATCGATTAAGGTTCCAAGTGTTTTAAGGTTAAAAGTATTCTGTTATGTGGATTGTGATTGGTTTGAGATTTTAATTAGTTAAGTTGTGAATTTGGGGCTTTTCTATAAAAAAAGTAAGTTGGGCGCCCAGGGTGTGGTGGTGCCCAGGTGAATCTGGCAGGATGGGCACCCAGGGGGTGGCGCCTAGACGAATGTGTTTTATGGTTCGGTTAGGTTTTGTGATTCTTTGGTTAACTCAAGCTTGAATTGATTTAAGGATTTAGGATTTGATGGAAAGTGTTTATTCGTGTTCAGTTGGGGATGAATTAGGTTCCAATTAATTGGGTTTAATGGTTTCCTAAGGAATGGACAGGGTAGGTGTAGTTCACAGGCTAGGCACCCAGAGGGTGGTGCCCAGGTGGATTGACAGACTAGGCGCCCAAGGAGTGGTGCCCAGGTGGCTGTCTTGAGGTTCGAGTTGATTCGATGTTCTTTAAATTAATTCGAGGGTAAATTGATTAGGGTCTCAGGTTTCTTAAGTCCTAAAGTGTTTTAATGTGTTAATTCGGGTTGGTTTAATTAGAGGTTTCAATTAGGAATTACTTAGTAAATGGATAGGATGGGCGCCAGGGGAGTGGTGTCCAGATGGATTGGAAGGCTGGGTGCCAGGGGAGTGGTGCCCAGGTGGATTGGAAGGATGGGCGCCCAAGGAGTGGTGCCCAGGTGGATCTCTGTCTTGGTTTTGTGTTGTGTGCTCGTTTTAGATTAATTCAGGTTTAGATTGATTAAGTTTTCAAATCTTTTAAGTTATCAATGTTTTATTATGTGTTGATTCAAGTTTTGTTTCAATTGGGGTGTCTTAGTGATAGGAGAGGATGGGCGCCCATGGGGTGGTGCCTAGGTGAATTGGCAAGCAGGGCACCTAGGGGGTGGCGCCCAGGTGGATATTTTTAGGGTTTGTTGGTTTTGTATCTTTTAGGTAGATTCAAGTTTAAGTTGATTAAGATTTCAAGTCTTTCAAGTTAAGAGTATTTTAGAGTGTTAATTAGGGTTGGTTAAAGTCTTAATTAATTAGATTAAACTTCAAGTGGGGCCTCTTAGGGAATGAATAGGCTGGGCGCCCAGGGAGTAGTGCCAAGGAAGACTTGTCAGCAGGGCACCCAGGGGGTGGCGCCCAGATTGATTTGGCAACTGGGCACCCAGGGGGTGGCGCCCAGATGGATCTGTTTTAAGTTTTAGGTTTTTAATTAAGTTCTTGGTTATTTTTAATCCGAATTAATTAAGGTCTCAAGTTCTTTTGGATTAAAGGTATTTATTGTATTGATTGGTGTGAGATTAGAGCCTTAATTAATTGTGTTTAATCCTTAATTAGGGATTTTTTTATTGAATAAGCAAGCTAGGCTCAAAGGAGGAGAAGCCTATCTTAATAATTTGGGTTCCCTAATCAATCTTAGTGATTCCTTAGTCCAATTTCAGTCCAAATTAATTAGATTATTAATTTTAGGGTTCTTAATGATTTGGCAACTCTTAAGTTAATTAATTATGATATTTTAGCTAATCTTAGGGTTTATCCTACTTAGGCACGAGATTTGATAACCTAGACTATTTACCTACTATTTTTGGGTTTTCTTTGTATTTTTAATTTGTTTTTTGGTTTCTCCTCTAATTTACTAGAGAGTAAGGAAAGAGAAGAAGTAGTTTTATGTTTTAAGATTATTTTTTTTGGGTTTTATGACTTCATGTTTCAAATGATATGGTGGTGTGTGATAAAAATGATAATTTGAAATTCAGAACATATCAAGCAAACAAACATATCATTGTTATGTAATTTCTAAGAACTAAATGTGGAAGATTGAAAATTGTGTGTGGAAGTGGAAAAGTCCACTTGGGCACCACACCTGTGGTGCCTACCCTGTTCAGTCAGGGTTTTAAAAGAATCGCAACGAATGCACAACAGTCTTAAGATTTTCAACACAATTTCCGATATTCAGTAACTGATGCGGGTGTCCTAATGCGAACTACTAATGATGCAACTAGCAAATCTACGAGAAAACGATGTAAAAAGTAGAGATCTAAAACCCAAACCCTGTCTCGGAAGGGTAGGCGCCCAGAGGGTGGCGCCTAGCCAAACCAGAGATGGTAGGCGCCCAGTGGGTGGCGCCCAGCCTCCTAAGATAGGCCTTTCGCGATCTCCTCGATCTAAATGATGATGATGATGTTATAAATGCGGGATCTAACCTAGTTTAGCACTTAGAACTACAAAATCAATGCAGATCTACACCACTGGTATGAATCTAAACATGTTATTAATATGATGAGATGCTGATACCATTTTTATCAAGAACTAATATAGATCTATGATGCATGAATGATCCTAAGCATGTTTCTAAACAAAGATGATGATAAAATGCAATAAAAGAATAGAAAGATCTAGGAATAACGGTTTGAATCACACTTTTCAAGTTCCTAGAACGAAGCTTACGCGAAGAACCATAGCCCTAGTTGAAGATATGGAAGTCTCCTCCTCTATTTCCCCTTCTTCTTCTCTAGATCTGAAGCTTTCTCTCTAATGGTGGCTACCTTTCTCCTTTTGTTTATTCTCTATACTTTTCTCTCTTTTTAGGGTAGCTCCCTTGTAAATGAGGTTAAGAGATCCTTAAATAGAGGCTTGGGATGATTGTGGAGGGCTAGGGCTTCATTAACTCGTGTTTCTAGAAGGTTCCACGCATCTCAAGGCGGCTTAAGTGTTTTGGGATAAATTAGGTTTTGGAAACGAGGCTGGGCGCCCATGGGGTGGTGCCCAGGTGACTGCATAGGGTGGGCGCCACAGGGCTGGGGCCTATGTGGACTGGTTCATGGTAGGCGCCCATGGGGTGGAGCCTACGTGGTTCGGATCATTCTCAAAGTTCGGTCCCATCTGAAGTCGGGATAGAATGGATAGATGTTCAACTGAGGGGACCTACACTAGCACTTAATTGACTGGGCGCCACAAGGGTGGTGCCCAGGTGGACTAGACATGGTAAGCGCCCACCATAGGGTGCCTATGTGGACTGGAGAGTGTGGGCGCCACAAGGGTGGTGCCTAGATGGAAAGTTGTGTGGGTCTTTGTTTGGAGTGGTTGCGGGCTGCCCTAAGTTAAATTTGTGAAATAAGAGGGTGGGCGCCACACATGTGGTGCCTAGGTGGGCTGGAGAGTATGGGCGCCCACCATGGGGCGTCTAGATGGAATGAAGTATGTGGGCGCCACACATGGGGTGCCTAGGTGGAGTTCCTTCATTTTTAAAGTTCGGTCCCTATGTTGAGTGGTTCCGGCCCGTTTTAGGCCAAACTAGTAATTTTGGAGGGTGGGCGCCACACATGGGGTGCCTAGGTGGTCACGGCTAATGTGGGCGCCCAGCCTAGGGCGTGTAGATGCAATGGAGAGTGTGGGCGCCACTTGGGTGGTGCCTAGATGGATTTCCGTTTCTCTTTCTAAAGCAAACTTTGAAAACTCATAACTTTTGATCCGCTTATCGGATTTGGACGTTCTACATACCGTCGGAAAGCTCTCGAAGTGAAGAATCCAATGGTCCAACTGTCCTAATGATTATGGGCTGAGAAAAGAGGGGGACCTCTGGATCAATGGATCCGGCTTCCTAACTTAGGATAATCGGATGGCATTTAGGCAAGCTAAGTGTAATCTTTGTAAGAACTGGCCTAAACATGTCTTAAGTGCTCTGGAATATGTAGAGTTAGTGTAGTAGTCTGCTCCTTATGTGAAAGGTGTGTTGGATTCCAGATCTTAATTCGATTCGGCTTTTTTCTCATGAATTTCTAGAAATCGTTGAACTAATGTTTAAAACTATCAACAGGCATCTTCATTGTCATTAATTAATCTGAATTATGTCATTAATCATTCAATTATGGGTGAAATGGGGGTATCGCTATATATGACAGGTGTTTAAGGCTATCATAGGGGCCGAATGAGGTGTCTACAGTATGCCCCTCTTTGGAGAACAGCACGTGGAGAGTTGTGCTCCAAAGAAAGTAGACACACCACTCATGACTCACGGGAGCTTTTGAGCTCGCGGGAGTGGCTACCTATGGATGTACGCAATTGAAAACTCATTCCAAAGGCGAGGTTTACTTTTCTAGGATAGGTTTTGATTCAGGGGGAAAAAGAAAAAAAAGAAGAAGTTACATGCCTACTGATTTGATTGGAAACCAGAGATCTGTGCCTCGGTGCCCGTGGTATTGCCACGTGACGGGTTGAGAACTGTGCCCCAGTTGCTGAATTTAAAATGATGGTGGGAACTGTGCCCCAGTTGCTGAATTTAAAATGGTGGTGGGAACTGTGCCCCAGTGGTCTGAATCAGAAGTCGATCTTTCGATTAGCTAAGTCACTATCAGAATTTCATTTGTTCTTGTAATAGAATTGATTCCAGATGGTCATATATAACGTCTTTTGACTTTCATCCATAGTTAAATGTTTAAAGCATAGTTGAAACTAACTAGCAATAATGGGGATCTTAGTGGGAATCATAAACATAGTTCAAGCAATAGTGTGAGTGCATGTGAGAATGAGATGCATTTTTTTTAAAGAGATATTTGATTTTGAAACTCGGGTATGCATCGAAAAAGCTAAATCAATTGAAGTCGGTCACTAGAATAACCGTCACTCTCTAGGGATCTTGGTCTTCACCCAAGCTTAGATGAGAACCTAGGATAGATTCGATCGTCTTTTCGTGCTTATCATGGAGAGCTTCGAATTACACGGTTTCCGTCCTCCAACATCAAGATTTGAGTTGGCGAACACACAATTCGTGAGAACACGGTATTATGGTTGCCGTACCGATTATAAGCGCTTAAGGGAGGCCTACGGCGACTCAATTTCCAGACGTGAGGTAAAATTATGAAAATCATAGTTTGGGGTACTTACCTCAAGAGCTTTCCATAAATCTGATGTTATGGATCGTTGCTGCTTTCTTTCGTTGTTTGTTTGCCGAAGCTTGTGAACTTGTCATCAATCTCCATCAGTGTGTTTGAAGGTCCTTCACCTTGGTGTTTTTGCTTTCGATTCCGGATCCTACGTTGAACAAACACTAAGAGACTCTGCATTTTTCTTTGTTAGTACTCAGTCTTATAATCAGCAGCGGTAACCGTTCTAATTTTATTGATGAAGATGGCATGAGATGCAGTGCACAACATCAGGTGTATGCGTGATGGGACTAATGTGCGTGCACGGGACCTCATGTGATGGGACAATGTTTCAGTTTGACGATGTGCCATTCTTTTGTGTATGTGCTCCCTTTTGGTTTTATTATTTATTTATTTTTATATTTTTGTTATTATTATTATTATTATTTATCATCAACCATCATCAATTCTTGTTCGAGTTCAACTTTTAGAATTCTAGGACAACTTGGTTCAAAGAGGCATTTGGTTCTCTAAGGTGATGGATAGGCGCCACAGGGGTGGTGCCTAGGTGGAATTGCATGAACAGAGTCCGCCTCGAAGTAGAATTCTAATCCAGAAGACAAGTCACCTGAACATGAAAGGAGTGGCATCCAATATGTAGTTCTAGTTCGTTTTGGAATGAAGTTTTGACTTTAACGAAACAAGTTGTATTTAGAGTTGGTCTTGAAGTAGAATTTCAAATTCAAGGAAATGGGTTACCTGGGCGCCCAAGGAGTGGTGCCTAGGTGGAGTTTTGAGTTGGTCTCGAAGTTGAGTTTCCAAATTAAGGAGACAACTGACCTGGGCGCCCAAGGAGTGGTGCCTAGGTGGAACTTTGAGATGGTCTCGAAGTTGAGTTCGTGCTCAACCCATGGCAGTGAGAGTTCTTATCGGAGTGAAAGTTTGAGTTTCAGAGGTGACCTGGGCGCTTGGGGCGGGTGCCTAGTTAGAGTTTCGTCTCCAAGACTTACAGTCCATTACAGACTAGAGTTCTGAATGCAGGAGATAAGTGACCTGGGCGCCCAAGGAGTGGCGCCTAGGCGGAATTTCGTCTCTCTCTAATTCCTTATGGGATTCGAACTCTAATCTATATAAGGGAATCAAAGCTACGAATTTCTTACAACTCCTGCTCTTCCAGATTTCGAATCTCAGAATTCTCAAGCCCGTCCCTGCTTCCAAGTGAGTATCTTCTCCTCTCTTTTCTTTTGGAATGAATAACATGCCTCACATGTGTTTTGAATTGTCTAGATAATTTTACTTAATCAATTTGATGCAATTTTCCATGGTTTGGGTTGGAATATTCTAATTAGTAGGCACCAATTGAGGAGGGTAGGCGCCACCCCTGTGGTGCCTATCCTCTCGGTTTACACTAAAGACTCGCGAGTTTGAATTTCTAAGGTGTTTTCCTAAATTCTGGTTCTTTTCAGACTCGCAACATGATATATGAACACGACTCAGGGATACTAAGGGTCTTACCTTGGCCAAACAATGACATCTCCATGGGGGATATTTCTAGTCTGGGATGGGCGCCACCCCTGTGGTGCCCAGGTGGTCGGTCTCTATTTTTTTTTTTTTTGGTTTGTTTTGTTTGTTAATTTGTTTGTTTTAGGTATTTGTTTTAATCCTCATTCTGTGCTTCAACTTGTTATTATTGTATTTGTAGGTGCAGAAAATAATGACCCACAATAAGGAGGGAGCCTTAGAGGACTTATCCGATGATGATGATGACTGGGTGCCGTCCGAAAGCCTGAAAGGGAAGAGCAAACGGTCAGAGGACCCTGGCCTGGGCGGCGCAAGGCTCTCCGATGCCAAAGTCAGTGTGGGAACTAGAACAATGGAAGGAGGGAGAAGAGAGACAGAGTAACGGCTCTGTGAATGAAATTGTGCGTACCTTCTACCTTTGATGGTGGTATGAGCCTCTATTTATAGAGTTTGGAACGTATCTTTGGGAGATATCGTGGTGTGGGTCCCGTGATTTGACAGGGAAGTCACGATCAGCCCACATTACATTAATTGCGGTCCAATCCAGCCCACTATGCATTAAATGCGCGTCGGGTCAGCCCACGTCGCATTTAATGCACGTCTTGTTGGGCCAGATCATGTTGGACGCCTTTGGCGGTAGGGGATCGTGGGATCTGCCCTCGGGCCTTGCCCTGATGTGGCCTCAGCCGCTGGATGCCGCCCTGTCAGGATATGGCGAAGATTGTGGGCGGCTGGATGTCGTGTCTGTCCCACTAGCTCGTGCCCCTATCCCTCCACGTGACTGATGACGTGGGGGATGAGGGGCACAAGTGAAGGTTCTCTCTTGCTTCGGCTACTGTCCTGGCTTCTTCAGTCGAGGTGGAGCTTTCTGCCGAGATGGCACCGGGGTGGCTCAGCCGAGGTGGAGCTCCCCGCCGAGATGGCACCCGGGGTGGACCAGTTCGGCGCTAGTGGCTCGGAGATGCTTGACTTCGGCCAAGGCCTCTGTCCTGGTAGCCGGGGTGTGATTGGTGCCACGTAGATGGCACGCAGATGGCACGTGAGAATGCTTAGCCTCATCTGATGGCTGTGATTAGCTTAATCCTGTGGCTCTGGAAATCTCCCCACACAATTGCCCCCTAGCTTTTGACCTCTTAGGCGCCCTAGCCCTTAGTGGTCGAAAGTTAGAAGAATCCGTCCGGGGATGTGGCGATCGTCGTCTGGTGTCGCTTCAACTGCTCTGAAGCGATAAATGCTCTGTCTTGCCTGTACTGGGAAGCGAGTCGACGGCTACACGCGTCGCCTCTTCACTGATTGCGGTGTCTGCCGGGATCCCTGTGAACGATCCAGTTGCGAGCCGAGCTGCATCCGGTTCCGAGGCTTCCACTTCAAGTTCGGAACCGTCGAACCTGAGGCCAAGTTTAGGCGGGGGTCTTCTTCGTCTGCGACGCCATCTTCTGCCAGCACCCGCGCTGCTTCGAGCTCGGGAGGTGCTGGCGCTACTTCAGCTTCTGCTCCTGCTCCAGCTTCTGCTCCTGCTCCTGCTCCAGCTTCTGCTCCGAGTGCGGGAGTGCGGCGACGCTCGCCGGAGCGCCCAAGGGAGGAGTCCCCGCCTAGAAAGAAGTCCAAGGCTGGGGAGAAGGACTCGGGGGCTGAACAGCCTCCGAAGAATAAGGCCCCTGCGCGGGCCCCCGGAGCCAAGACTCCTATTGAGAAGAGCGCGCAGGTCACTAAGCCGACCGGTGGAGCGACCCGCGAGCTGACGATCTCGGTGGGGCAAGGGTCTGGATCGGCCTCCGGACCCCGGAGTGCCCCAGCGCCATGGAGACCGAGGATGGAGACTCAGCCCGGTGAGCCTCTGAATGTCGAGGACTGGCTGTTGGGGAATGCCGAGGTGATCGGAGCTCTCGCCAAGGTCTGTGCTCTGCCAAGAGACATGGAGACGCACGAGAGGTTCGATGATGAGAGCCTGATGGTCTCGGCGATCCAGGCTAATCTTCTGGTAAGTGTTTGCAACGCTTTTGTTCATTCTTCAAGTGTCTTGGTCGAACCTGACCCTCTGTTTCCATTTGCAGAACGTGCAGAGGCTCCTGACCGTGGTGGGAAGGAGCGATAAGAACGCGACGCGGGTCACTCAGCTGGAGTCTGAGAGGGACAAGCTGAAGAGGGAGCTGGAAGAGTCGCGGAAAGGAATGGAGGGGATGAAGAAGGCCAGCGCTGAAGAGGCTGCTCGGCTGGCATCGGCTCTGGCTGATGTCGCCGAACTTACATCAAAGGCCAATCATCTGAAAGGCGAGGTCTGGGCGAGGAGCAAGAAGACCGCCGAACTGGAGTCTGAGCTGGCCAGATTGAAGGCTGAATCTACTGCTGAGGGAACGAGGCTGCGTGGGGAAGTGCTGGCTGGGCGCGCCGAAATGGCAAGGTTGAAGACGGCGAACGCCGAGCTGGAGAAGGAAAAGGTCTCTCTTCAGGGCGAGGCCCGGTCCGCCTTCCAGGATGGGGTGGATCGAGCCACTGAGCTGTACGAGAAGCAGGTGGAGGAGATCACCGCCATCCTGTTCGAGGAAGGATGCCTGGCCGCACTGAGACGTGCGGGGCTCCCGAGCCGAGCTCCGCTCCTGCAGCCGAAAGTGCCCCAGTAGGAGCTCCTGCAGTGGTTCCTGCTCCGGATGATGCTCCAGCTGCCCCGGTCTTGAGCGGTGCCCCGGTTGCCAGTGATGCTTCTGCCGTGCCTCAAGGTGAGGCCACTTTTGCCCCAGGAGCAAATGAGGCTCTGGTCGAAGAATCTCCTGCCAGCGACGCTCCCAGCAAGGTCGCGGTTTCGGCCGAATCCACTGGTCCAGCAAATACGGTGATCGACCTAGTGGAGTCGCCGAAGCCACAGTAGTCGGGCTCCTCTTTATTTCTGTCTTTCTGTATGTAAGGTTTTTGCTTCATTTTCTATTTTCAGCGGACTGCGATCCTCCTTTTTGTACTTTGCTTTCTGTTCTGTAACTTTTGTAACGAAGCTATTTACAATGAATAAAAAGGAGTTCTGTGATCACTCAAACTGTGTACAATGCTTTTGAGTTCTTTCTTACTTTCCTTGCACTGTTCTGGAACACTAGTGTTTTTGTGCTGCTTTTCCGTGTTTGAGTGAAGGCACAGCTCTTTTTCTTTTTTGAAGACTGACTTTGGACGAAATGGCTGGCTTTGGCCGAAATTGCTGGCCTTGCGCCGAGGTGGATACGTACCTTGGCCGAATTGCCTTGCGCCGGGGTAGATCCATCGTTCGGCTGGACTCGGCTAGGCGAGAGTGAGTGCGGCTATGGCCTTCTGAGGGGTGTATGAACCCGGATTTCAGGAATCTGACCTTGGCCGAATTGGCTGACCTTGGCCGAACTGCCTTGAGCCGAGGTGTGAGGGGTTTGTGAACCCGGACTTTAGGAAACGGCTGAGTGTAGGAACTCCAGACCATTCCCAGGGCGGTAAACCCTTGTAGAGGGATGAAACCCTGATTTTAGGAATTCGGCCGAGTGTCCGAACTCGAGGCCTTTTCCAGGGCTGTTAACCCTTGTAGATGGGTGAAGACCCTGAGTTTAGGAATTGGCCGAGTGTACGAACTCGAGGCCTTTTCCAGGGCTGTTAACCCTTGTAGCCGAAGTCGATCAAAGAGAGATGACAGATTGCCCTTGGCCGAAATGGCCGGCTGCTGCTTCTGCCGAAGTGGAGTCGTCATTCCGCTGATCTCGGCATTGGAAGCGTGAGCTCGGCAATGATCTTTGAGGGGCGTAAAAACCCAGGCTTTAGGAATCCGGCTGAGTGTCCGAACTCGAGGCCTTCTCCAGGGTCCAGGACCCGGAGCTTTAGGAAACGACCGAGTCTGGACTCGAGGCCTTTTCCAGGGCGTTAGACTCGGGACTTTAGGAAACGACCGAGTCTGGACTCGAGGCCTTTTCCAGGGCGTTGGACCCGGGACTTTAGGAAACGACCGAGTGTGGACTCGAGGCCTTTTCCAGGGCGTTGGACCCGGGACTTTAGGAAACGACCGAGTGTGGACTCGAGGCCTTTTCCAGGGCGTTGGACCCGGGACTTTAGGAAACGACCGAGTGTGGACTCGAGGCCTTTTCCAGGGCGTTGGACCCGGGACTTTAGGAAACGACCGAGTGTGGACTCGAGGCCTTTTCCAGGGCGTTGGGCCCAGGACTTTAGGAAACGACCGAGTGTGGACTCGAGGCCTTTTCCAGGGCGTTGGACCCGGGACTTTAGGAAACGACCGAGTGTGGACTCGAGGCCTTTTCCAGGGCGTTGGACCCGGGACTTTAGGAAACGACCGAGTGTGGACTCGAGGCCTTTTCCAGGGCGTTGGACCCGGGGCTGTAGAAGTCATGTAAGGAGAAATGACAGAGATTTGATGACAGGGCAAAAGGCACTTTCATTGAATGAGACTTGCTACATTTTTTAGAAACAGAATTTCTTCAGGCGGGACGCATTCCGTGATCTCGGCAGTGGCTTGCCCTGTCTGAGCATGTAGGCTGACTTCGTTGCCCGTGAGATCACCCCGAACGGGCCATGCCAGCTCGGGGCCGGCCTTCCTTCGGCTCTGTGCTCAGGAATGACCGTTCCCATCCCGCAGGCTAGAGGGTGTTGCCGAGGTGGGAGACTGTCCAGTCTCAGTTACTTCTGGCTCGTGTCCTGTGCCTGTCAGCATTGTGGCAGGCGGTGTCGGGGCCGAATTTGGGCGAGACGATGTTGAAGTTCGCCGGAATCTGGGCTTTGATCGCAGTTCGGCCGAGGCGAGCTTTTTTGGGTGCCAGCCCGAGCTCGGCTTCCATCACCTTCCCGTGCGATGCGAGCCTCCGCGAGACGAGGGAGAGGGAACCGAGGACGCCAGGTGGATCACGTTAATGACCTTTTCGGAATCCTCACTGTCTGGGTCCCGAGCCGTGCTCTGGTGAACTCGGCCCCCATTGCCGCCGGCGTCTTCTGTTTTGACGAACTCTGGGAGGTGGCCTTCGCCGGCGAGTCTCTCCAGGTGCCACTTCAGAGAGTTGCACTCCTCGGTCTTGTGTCCTTTACCCTTGTGGTAGGAACAGTGGAGCTTGCTTCGATCGCCGTTAGTGGGCTCATTTCTCAAGGGCTGAGGCCACTCGAAGAACGACTTACGCTTTATTTTGTTCAGGATCTGGTGTATCGGCTCTCTGAAGATGATGCTGATGCCTTGATAGGCGCTGGCGTGAGGCCTTGACCTGCTGGTGCCCCCAGACCTGGGTGGTGTGGGCACCGCCGAACTGGCGTCCCAAGCCTGCTTGGGCTCCTGCTTCTGGAAGGGCTTGCCGCCTCTCTGCCGAGGCTGGTTGCTCTCCTGCTCGGGCTCCGGATGCCCGTCTTGATCCCGGGCTCGGATCTCGTCTTCCTCCTGGGCGATAAAGCGCTTCACCCGGGTCATCAACTCCGGCATAGATTCTGGGGGGTTCCCGGCCAAGTCCTTCCGCAAGTCGTGGCCGGGAATCAGGGCATGTTGGAAGGCGTAGATTGCTATCTCTTCCCTGGCGCCTTCAATCTGGCTGTAGACCGCCCAGAATCGTTGGGCGAACCCGGCGAGGGTCTCGCCCTGCTTCATTCTTAGGGCGAGGAGGTCCCCTTCCTTCTTGGGGACGACGCTGTAGGCTTGGAACTTCTTCAGGAAGGAGAGCTGGAGCTCCTTCCAACTCGAAATGGACTTCTCTGGGAGAGAACAGAACCATTTCAGGGGGAGGTCGCCCAAACTGGAGGAGAACATTTTGCAGTTTAGGTGGCCCTCATTCCCCCAGATGGACATCTTCTGGGAGAAGTGTCTGAGGTGAGCTGACGGGTCGGACAGTCCGTCATAGGGGACGAACCGCGGGACGGAGAACTTTCTGGGCAAGGGGGTGCGCTCGATTTCTTTTATGAAGGGTGAGCCCCCCAGATCAGTGTGGCCACAGATCTGCTTCTGGTCCCGCATGTCCAGGTTGTGCTGAAGAGCTAGCCTGACGCATTTGTCGAACCGCTCCTGCTCGTCGTCCTTTTCTGGAGTCTGAGCTCTGGACTTTCGCTTGGGGTGGTTCGGACTGTGATGGCTATGAGCTCGGCCATCGCGGCTATAGTGACTCCGGCTGTTGCTCGAGCCTTCGTCACGAATCTGGCTCCGTTTATGGTCCAGATGTTTCCCGAGATCCTCGCGGGGAGGCTGGGCTGTCCTGCTGGGGGCGTCCCTCTTTTTCCCTTGAGGCCCAGAGACTTGCCTCAAGGAGGCAGTTTGCGCTGCCCTCAGCTGCTATTGGAGCTGCTGGAGTTCTCGGACTAACCGCTCCTGCTTCTGGAGAAGAGCGTCTTGGGCTGCGACGTCTCCTCCAGCGGCTGGAGGTTGATCGCGGCGCGTCTCCTCTACGGCAACAGCTTTATCTTTGCGGGGACGCTCGCGCCGGTGCTCGTCGCGTCGGGGTGGCACGGTTTCGTCCGCTGAGAGCGAGGCCTTGACTCCCTCTTGGAAGGGGATCTCGACAAAGAGTTGGGAGCCCAGGCGACCCTCGCCTGCGGATGTGCCTTGGACCGTGCGGGAGCGCCCTTGAGGAGGGACGTCCGTTGACGGTGGTGGCAGCCCGAGCGCTGCTCTTGAGGACTCTACGCCCTTCCTAGCTTTCGGAGGCATGGCTTCTGAGAGATTGAGGTTGGGAAGGTTGGGAAGGTTGGGATATTACTTTCCCACAGACGGCGCCAATTGTAGGTGCAGAAAATAATGACCCACAATAAGGAGGGAGCCTTAGAGGACTTATCCGATGATGATGATGACTGGGTGCCGTCCGAAAGCCTGAAAGGGAAGAGCAAACGGTCAGAGGACCCTGGCCTGGGCGGCGCAAGGCTCTCCGATGCCAAAGTCAGTGTGGGAACTGGAACAATGGAAGGAGGGAGAAGAGAGACAGAGTAACGGCTCTGTGAATGAAATTGTGCATACCTTCTACCTTTGATGGTGGTATGAGCCTCTATTTATAGAGTTTGGAACGTATCTTTGGGAGATATCGTGGTGTGGGTCCCGTGATTCGACAGGGAAGTCACGATCAGCCCACATTACATTAATTGCGGTCCAATCCAGCCCACTATGCATTAAATGCGCGTCGGGTCAGCCCACGTCGCATTTAATGCACGTCTTGTTGGGCCAGATCATGTTGGACGCCTTTGGCGGTAGGGGATCGTGGGATCTGCCCTCGGGCCTTGCCCTGATGTGGCCTCAGCCGCTGGATGCCGCCCTGTCAGGATATGGCGAAGATTGTGGGCGGCTGGATGTCGTGTCTGTCCCACTAGCTCGTGCCCCTATCCCTCCACGTGACTGATGACGTGGGGGATGAGGGGCGCCAGTGAAGGTTCTCTCTTGCTTCGGCTACTGTCCTGGCTTCTTCAGCCGAGGTGGAGTTTTCTGCCGAGATGGCACCGGGGTGGCTCAGCCGAGGTGGAGCTCCCCTCCGAGATGGCACCCGGGGTGGACCAGTTCGGCGCTAGTGGCTCGGAGATGCTTGACTTCGGCCAAGGCCTCTGTCCTGGTAGCCGGGGTGTGATCGGTGCCACGTAGATGGCACGCAGATGGCACGTGAGAATGCTTAGCCTCATCTGATGGCTGTGATTAGCTTAATCCTGTGGCTCTGGAAATCTCCCCACACAGTATTGTTTTCAATCTCATGAGGCTACTTTCATTAGTATTTTGTTATCTCCTCTCCTTCGTGTTTTAAGGTGGTGTCATATATGGGCATGTAGTTTGGACTTTTGGCTCTCAAAAGGTGCCTAGGACAACCCTGTAGTACCTCTGAAAATATCTCCCATAGATTTATGATGGCTCAGTAGAGTGATCATAGCTAAAACTGAACTCTTTGGGGAAAATCCATTGAAATAGACCTGGGCGTCACCCCTGGGGCGCCCAAGTGACCTGTTTGTTTTATTTATTTATATTTTTCTTATTCGAGATGTTTTTCATGTGGAGAGTCTCTAAGGCCAGATGTATATATTTGTTTGCAGGTTTGAGTTCTCCTAATGGCCGGTTCCCCAATCTTCTCATTTGTCGTCGATGGTGTCGCGGGCCCTAATGCTTGTAAGCCCTTCTTGCCAAGAGATGAATATTGGTCTCCCAGGGATGAAAAGATAGGGTATTACGATTCTGAAGAGCGGGCAGAGTTCTACCTTGAGCATGAATCCTCTATTCCCGCTACCTATGATTGCGTCTATCAATTTGAGGATGAGATGGACAAGCACATTGTGGAGGTTAAGCGCGGGAAATATGACCTATTGGTCATGAAATATAAAGGGATTTGTGGGTTATATGGAGATCTATGCATTGTGGGGAGGACTGCTCTCAATAGGTTCCGTGGTTATGATGGGCTCTTGGAAGACCTACCAGCTTTTATTAGCAAAGTGCTCCAATCCCTTTTGTGGAGTATGTTAGATCTTCGAGCAATGTTCGAGATCTAGGAGGCTATGAAGACTACCAACGAGAGGGCCCCTATAGATGATTTTAACACACTGCATAGGCAAATGGACCAGCTGGAGCTCATGACTATGTCCTGTCCACATGAAGCCGAATCGTCTGTTCCGAGGCGTTATAGGCAATATTTTGAGATGCAAAACACCACCCTTTCAGCACTCATCCACCCAGCATACACAGCTTATCAGGAGGATTTCTGGCGGATTCGGGAAATCTGCGATGCTCTTCGGAATCCTCCAGACAACTTTGAGGAAGTGCAAGGGCAACTTGAGGCTCATATGATGGAATGGAAACACAGATGGCCCGCTTCCCTGCCTTCAATTAATGGGGTGGTTCATCCCCTCTAAATGGCTCATTAGGAGTCCCTATCCTAGGCTAGGTATTGATTGAGAGGTTGGGTCGCTAGGACCGGCTAGGTTTATAATAGGCCTCATTGTAGGGTTTGGAGGCAAAAAGTTGTTACCTCTCTCAATTTATTTTATTTAGGATTAGGCCTTGTTAACCCAATTTATTATTATACTTTATTATACAATGACTCTTATGGATATTTAATAGAAGTTGAATTAAATTTTATACTCACCTTTTCCTCTTATGATGTGGTGATGTTTGATTGAATGGTGAGGGTTATAAGTTATTATATTTGATTTGTGAATTTATGATGATGAGTTATGGTGATGAATTATGATGAATGTTTGATTATGGCAGTGGATTGTGAATTATGAGGTTATGCCTGTACTTTTCAACTTTACTTTTGTTTTTTTTGTTTTTGTTTTTTTTTTTTTTGAATGTGTGTGCACCCTACTTAACATATAATGAGGTAAATGCATGGATTTGGATTTTGGAATGATGCATGAACAATTAAAGCATGATACATAAGAGTCAATGGTATGTTTTCTTGAATTGGATCAACTGACATGTCTGTTTTTTTTTGTGCTGCCTCCCTCAATAAGTTGGAATGGATCATCACTATGTTGCCGATTGCCGTGCTGAAATTTTGCCAAAGCCGAAGGCTGGTCCTCTGTCTCCATTGATGTCTGGACTAATCTCAAGTTTTAGCTTGTGGGAACTTTCTGCCTCTAACTAGTGTTATTCATTATCCTAATTCAGTTCAGCACTTGTTTCTATCTTCATCAAAGACCATCTCTCCATTTTCTTTTCTTTTTTTTAATCTGTTGGGTGAAAGACACAGGGCCACGTTTCAGGTGGGTCCCTTTTAGAGAGGGACCCCACCACGTGATGGGGCTGGACCATTCTGCACCCATCTTTGGGCGTTTTAGGTCACAAAGGCTGGGGTCTTTTCCCCCTCTCTTTTTTTTTCATTCTCTCTTTCCCTCTCTCTTTTCTTTCGTTCTTGTTGCTGTATCAGGTGAGGCATGGGGAGAGTGGAGAGCAGATCGTTGGCAAGGTGGAGGAGAGGAAAGGAAAGGAGGAAAGGGCAAGGTATGTGGGTTTCAACCCTATTCTATTTCTTTTCTCTATTTTCTCTCTCTTTTCATTTTTTTTGTTTGAATCTCATTGCTGCCATGGCTTCAGATAGGGATCGAGCAGCAGAGAGAGTGGAGGAAGCTCAGCATTGGTCCAGGTATGTGGGCCTCATCCTTTCTTCTTCTTCCATTCCTTCTCTTCTTTCTGTTTTCCTCTTTTTTTTTGAACCCTGCTTGTGACGCCCCGGAGTCCCACATCGACTATAGAGAGGAAAGTGATTGGGATTATATGTAGAGCTTACACCCTTACTTAGCATGAGGCCTTTTGATGGGTTGAGGCCCATCAGAAGCAAAACCGTGAGGCCAGTGGGCCAAAGCGGACAATATTATGCATGGGTAAGGGGTGGGGCGTTACAAATGGTATCAGAGCCGACTCTCGACTAGTTCGAGTGTGGGTCCCTTGCCGTGGTCTGGTGCAAGTGGGCGGGCTTTCATGTGGGCGGGCCAAGAGGGCTGGCAGGCTACAGGGGCTGGCAGGCTACTGCATAGGGACGTGCAGCCTTAAGGGGGGTGGAATGTGATGCCCCGGAGTCCCACATCGACTATAGAGAGGAAAGTGATTGGGATTATATGTGGAGCTTACACCCTTACTTAGCATGAGGCCTTTTGATGGGTTGAGGCCCATCAGAAGCAAAACCGTGAGGCCAGTGGGCCAAAGCAGACAATATTATGCATGGGTAAGGGGTGGGGCGTCAACCCATCAAAAGGCCTCATGCTAAGTAAGGGTGTAAGCTCTACATATAATCCCAATCACTTTCCTCTCTATAGTCAATGTGGGACTCCGGGGCGTCACATTCCACCCCCCTTAAGGCGGCACGTCCCTGTGCAGTAGCCTGCCAGCCCCTGTAGCCTGCCAGCCCTCTTAGCCCGCCCACATGAAAGCCCGCCCACTTGCACCAGACCACGGCAGGGGACCCACACTCGAACTAGTCGAGAACCTGGCTCTGATACCATTTGTAACACCCCACCCCTTACCCAAGCATGATATTGTCCGCTTTGGCCCACTGGCCTCACGGTTTTGCTTCTGATGGGCCTCAACCCATCAAAAGGCCTCATGCTAAGTAAGGGTGTAAGCTCTACATATAATCCCAATCACTTTCCTCTCTATAGTCGATGTGGGACTCCGGGGCGTCACACTGCTGCTGCCATTTCAGGTTGAGGCCGAGTAAGGTGAGGAGAAGAGGGAGAGAGAGAGAGAGACAGCCAGGTACATGGGTTTCATTCCCATTCTGTTTCTTTCTTTCTTCTCTTTCTTTTTTTTTTTTCGAATCCTATTGCTGCCATGGCTCTAGGTAGGGAACGAATGGGCTGAGGAGAAGAAGGGGAAAAGAGAGGGCCAGGTATGTGGGTCTGCCTTTTGCCATTTTCCTTTCTTTCTTCTCTCATCTGTTCTTTGAACATTTTTTTTTTTAAAACCTGCTGCTACTGTTGCAGGTGGAGACCGAGTGGGCAGGGAGAGAGTGAAGCAAAGGGGAGGAAGTGGAGGGGAGTTCAACAATTGGCTCAGGTACGTGGGCCCCACGATCTTCCTTCCTTCCATTCTTCTCTTCTTTTTTTTTTTATGCTGTTGCTGCTACTGTTGCAGGTGGAGGCCGAGTGGAGGGGAGAGTGAAGCAGAGGGGAGGAGCAGCGCGGGTCTCGCAGTGTCAAGGTATGTGGGCCCCACGACCTTTCTCCCTTCCCCCTCTTTTTTTTTTTTTGAACTATGGCTGCAGAATGGGGGTTTTGGGCTCGATTTTGGCCATGGGCGCCCCTGAAAATGGCGAATTTTGGTGAGGGAGGAAGATGTGGAGTCAGCTCAACTGTGAGGCTTGTAAACCCACTCCGTTGATTCAAGTTTTGAAATGTCTCACAGTGGGAGTTTTGGGCTCAATCAGTCTGAGTGGAAAATAGGCAGCCACTGTGACTAATTGGGATTGACAGGATATCAGAGTGACCATAATGATTTTTTTTTTTTTTGGCATTCAAATCGATCTGGGTGTGGATACTTGGATTCGTGATGTGGCCATGGATTTTGGGGTGTGTAGTTAAGAATAAGTGGGAAAGTTGGGCTGGATTGAATGTGTTTTCATTTCATTTTAGGTCTGGAACATGTGTCTTAATGAGGCTAGTTTGGCAAGTGAGATCGGTCTTAGTCTTCAGGTTGGATCAATAGTCATGGTCTTTGGCCTCCTTTCTATTTATCACCTAACCAATGAGGTTCATTACCTCTAAATCAAGAAACACAAATTACCACCTTTGGGATCAGTTTGTCTCTCATGCTGATATGGACTAATATATTATCATGCTTAACCTCTCATTTTAACTTTTGGGCATGGGTTTGTCAGATGGCTAGGACTAAGAAAACTATTAAGTGTGGCCCTACGCCGATGGATACTTTGGAAGAGGTTGAGGCAGAACCAGTCATTGCTCCCCCGAGAAAGAAACAAAGGGGCGAGGATAAGTTGGAGAAGAAGCCCCATCTCGCAGATGAGATAAGAGCTGGCCGGGTAAATTTTTAGTTGCCTTTATAAATGTTATACTTGGTTGGTCTCTACTATCATTGACATTTTCCCTTTATTGATTGTAGCATGTCCCTTTCGCCCGGGCTAGGGTGAGTTGGATTCAGTTGAGGGATTGGTGGATCGAGCTCCCTGATCGCCTGAAGGATCGGGTGCGAGCGATGGGGTTTGGAGACTTCATGTCTATCGTTGCCTTCCGCACCGATCGTGCTCTCATTTGTGCTCTCTCTGAGAGATGGAGAGATGAGACACACACGTTCCATTTCCCGCCCGAGGAGATGACGATCACATTGGAGGACATTGCGCGGTGTTGGGGTTTGAGGGTGACGGGCCTCCCTGTTTTCTCAAAGGCGAGTGATGCCAAGGCCTCGATCACTCGGTCACGTCTGCATAGGATGTTCGGGGCACGCCCCTAATTTGGTGTGGGTCAAATTGATGCCGAGTGGCTGAGAGAGGCATATAGCCCAGAGAGGAGGAGGATTCTAAATAGTAAGTATTCCACTACCGCTCTTGTAGCATTCTATCCTTGTCTTCCATTATTTTTGCTAATCACTTCTCCTTGCTTCATTTCAAAGTGGGCTCGGAACCAGGCGGACTTCTTTGCCAAGTTGAGGGCAAGGATACCGGCTTTGGGAGGTCTGCCGGTTGGAGGACATGAGGGAGGTCCAGTTCCTGCAGCGGCCGAGGCTAGGGTCGATGCTGGTAAAATTCAGTTCCTTCTTCCTTTTCGAATTGGATCTTGAGTTGAAAACTCCCATGAGGCTAGCACATTTTATATTTACCATTTGCTGACAGTACCCACAACTTCCCTGACAGGTGAGGGCCCTTCTTCAGGCATATCCTGATATGCAGGCGGCCCCACTGATGATGATGTAGCAGTGGTGGATGCCGTCGATAGTGATGAGGAGATGGATGTGAGCGATGATGATGTGGATTTCCACGAATCAGAGTGCGAGGTTGTCACGTCTGACGATGGAGATGACGAGATTGATGACGGGGATAGTGAGGATGAGGGGGTGAGGCCTTGCCGGGTCGCCGCTATCGATATTGACGAGGGAGATGATGTGGGCGAAGGTGACAAGGGGGATGATGCTGGGCCTTCCGGGGGTAAATGCTCGATCTAGCTTTCTTCAACCGATCTCGGGTGCCTTGTGTTTTTCTCAACCTTGTTTTTCATATACTTTCTCTTTCGGTTTCAGGGTATGATTGGCGGGAGGTGCCAGTTGATGGATATACCGGTCGAAAGAGGGTAGGGACCATGTGAGGTGTTCCAAGTCGCAAGTGAGTACTAAAATGTTTGGTAACTATTTTGCTCCTTATTTCCATTACTGGGTGAATTCCTTATGTCCATTTGGTATTGTGCAGAGCAAAAGCAGGGGAGGCAGTCTGAAGGTCGCTTGAGGAGACCAAGATTGATTTCAGCACGGTTGGGTGATGATGAGCATCTCAGGGCTTTTCTATTATTCTTTTTTGGGGAGATGCCTCTTCGCCAATGAAACTGGTAATAGAGCGTACGGTACCCTTATTTGATTTGTACAAGACTTGGATAAGGTTGGCGATTACGCTTGGGGTGCGGCCACCCTTGCCTTTCTTTTCCACAGTCTAGATTCGAGGTGCCGCGTTCAGTCTGGATGCAAGAGCCTTTGAGGGTTCGTGCCGATCTTGCAGATTAAATCCTTATTCCCATGTGTTATGACCTCCAGTAGTCTTCTTTTCTTATCATGTCTCATGCTTCATCTTTTGTAATAATAGAGCTTTAACTTTGAGCAGGTATGGCTCTGGGAGCACATCGTCCAGTGTCGGCCCGAGCGCTTGCCCGCGAGGCTGAGTTGCGTTCCCCGGGCTTCGCAGTGGTACCCTAATGCTAATTTACGAGGCTTTGCTGACATCTTACCTCCGGAAATGGCCGAGCATATTAAAGCCCTCAGGATGAGGCCGGGTGAGCAAGGTTACCGGTTCATCTTGAATGAACTAAAAAATCATGAGGTATGTATTGTCCCTTATCCACTTGCTACATTAAACACTTACTGCTCTTAGCTCTCATTTGCTGCATATACCACGGTTTGTCAGGTGATTTGGCAGCCCTATCAGGGTGGACCGGATGATGAGATGGCTGTAGTCCAGGAGGGGCGTGCCTTATTTGAGAGGGACATATGGCTCCACGCCCCTCAGGTAGCAGTTAGATTGGTCGTCAGCCGAGTCGCGTGCCAACTGGGACGCCATCAAGCTGTTCCCTCAGAAAAGTCTGTCATGCGTCGGTCATACCCAAGGTGGGGTTTGAAAACGTTCAAGCGCCGCCATCCTTGCCGGAGAGAAATAAAAAATTGGAGATCAAAAGGGAGGAAGGCCATTTTTGGCGCGGATGCTAGTGCCTGGAGTGATTATGAGGTATATTGGAAGACAGCTTTGCATCGGTATATACTCCCGGAGTCGTACTCTTGCGGGGCTTCATATTCCGTTAGCAATTGCGCAGAAGCGGCTGAGGCTTCGTCATCTCTTCGGGTAACCCTTGAAGTTTGCTTGCTTTAACATTGTCTTCTTTCCATTGTGAATCATATTGTTTATTCCTTTATTTTTCAGAGGGAGATACCGGCTGGAGCAGGGCATCGGCAGGCACATCCACGATTTGAAAGACAGTGTGAGGTGAGGGTTCATGAGACTTCCAATCTTGGTTATAAGCTTTGTAATCTCAAAGACATAGGCCTCTTCTATTTCTTTAATCGTAACTCTCATGTGTGACAGGGGACATCTGGGGGAGTAGTACCTGATGCGGAGTCCATCCTCAGGGGGGAGGTACTTCGATTGTCCCAACTAGTAGAGAAAAAGGTATGACTACTTGGTTTAGTGTTTGAGTCCTTCTATAGTAATCCTGATCATTCTTGGTGTATTGGCATGATTGGTACTTCATAGGATGTGGAGGTCACGAGACTAAGGGCCTCATTGTCAGCCGAGAGGGTATGAGAATTGTCAACCTTAATTGGCCACATGCTATCTCTTTTATACCTTCTTTACTGACAATGCTTTGATAATAGGAGCGCCGCCAGGAAAATGAAGCGATTATCGACGCATTGGCAGATTCTCATGAGGTACAAGGTCATGGGGTTAGTTGTCCATTTTGAATTGTTGTTCATGACCTTTGGTCACTATCCAGGGTAACAGGGAGCGAGACATGCCTGAGGCTATGCGGATCCAAGTGGAGAGTGATCTTCTTACTCTGCAGGCTGAGGTGGATCGGCTACAGGTTAACGAAGTTTGGGTTTCAATTTGTTGCCCTTGTATTCAAGGCGTATAATGAGTAATTCTTAACCATCTGTCTTTGTGACCTTCAGGCAGAGCTTCATAGCGAGCATGACAAGGCATTTACGGAGAGAGTTGCTTCAGCGGCACAGGTATGAACCTTACTCTTGTAATGATTTGATTTGATTCTTCTAACATTGACATGCTTCGTAATCTTGTTGGGTGCAGATCAAGGACTTACGTGCCAAGCTCAGGAGTTTTGAGACCTCTGCGCAGGTGAGCATCCTTCCTTCCTTTTAAATCCCATGTTTCCTGCTATGAGTTTTTATGAATGTAACGCTTCCTTGCATGACAGCCTGCAGAGCGGTGCTATTGTTGTTTCCGTTCCTCCACCCCTTAGCTTGAGGGAGGAAAGGGCTCTCATTCATGATCAATACGCTCAGCGCATGGACCGCATGCAGCGAGGTCATGACGAGGTTGTTGCCGACTTGCGGAGGCGCCTTGATCGGTATCGCCAGAGGGCAGAGGAGAGAGGTTATGCATTTTCGAGTTCGACTCGCGCCCCTTCTTAGCGTGCTCCTGGTCCATCTTCGTTTGCTTCATCAGCTCATCATGAGGGAGCTGCTGTTGGAAATAGGGTGGGCCTCTAGGATAGGTTTCAAAAACTTTTGACCCACTTGACGCAGGGATCAACTATCCACAAGGCTATAAAACCCAATCCAAGATCTATGTCCTCAATCTCAGTCATCATGATCAGTAAATACAATCTATCTAGAAGATAGAAACAGCAACTAACAAGCATCCATAGTAATCTACAACATGCAAGGAAGTGGATTATACCTTTGGAGCTCGGTTGTGCTCTAATGGAGAAGTTGCGTCTTTCTTTGATGATGAAACGCTTTCACTAATCAAATAAGGATCTCCAAGACCTCTTGATCTTCCACGCTATGACCCGTATCAGATTCTCCTTTTCTCAAGAAGATGGTGGGATCTCCAAGAGAAAACTACTAGGAACTCTAGGGAGGAACTAGAAAGAGAACTAGAAGAGGGAAGAGAGGAATAACTTGTGCAACACTTGCACTAGGGGGCCTTGGGCGTGAATCCCAATGCAAGAACAGTGCTTGGACGTCCAAGGCCTCCTCTCCTCTATTTATAACTTTTGCAAGTTGCCTCTTCTTTACTAATTACAATAGAAGTCTTACTTCCATTAATTAGTAACTTACCATATTATAATTAGAAGTCTCACTTCAAATATGATTAGTATCTTTCTAATTCCTTTCTAATTAAAATAGAAGTCTCACTTCTACTAAAATTAGTAAGTCTACTATTACCACTATTAGAAGTCTCACTTCAAATAGAAATAGTAACTTTCCTTTTAGAGTTCTACTAGAATTAGATACTTTCTAATAATTGGGCTAGCGTGGGGACCACTAGGGATTCCTTAGAAAGCTGGCTCCAACTGGGACACGCGACCCCACAACTCATGTGTAATCCGGGCCCACAGTTAATTGCAAATAACTCCACTATATAAATGCAATTGAACTCCAGTCTTAGGAATATTACATAGAAGACCCTAAACTTCCACATTACCACAAGTAGACCCCTCTATCAATATCCATGGATCAATTGGACCTGTCTTCCAAACTAGATCCATATCTTATTATCCTTGAGCCCCAATTAATTATAATGATCAATAGGTACCTTTCCAATTAACTCTTAATCGGAATGGGTGCGCACTTACCAATGATAAATCCATTAATTGGCACAAGGGGATATTAGAGATAGATTCCTTCTTGACTATTGAATGTTCCCACAGCTCTACTACCATGTACCCAAATCACCGAGGTGTTGACCTACAGTTGGCCTCACTCATTGGTGACTCAAAGCAAATGAATAGATAGAAACTTGAGTTCATTAATGTCTCAGGATTGAGAGCCTATTGCTAGGGAATTATGAGAGCAGACCTTAAAATAAAGACAGTGTTTATAAGGTGCTTCTCATGGTCCTTCAATACATCCAATGTACCAGCACTATGATCCAGAATCTTCCATTCTGATGATCGAGACAAATCACACTATCTCATAGTGATCAAAGTACTGCAACCTTATCAGTATGAGATGTCCAGTCTCATCACTGGTTGTGATAATATTTAAGTATAAGATTTGCCACACATGTCTCCCGTATGTGGATCTCATCCATACACATGTGTTACATCTAATATACTTGTGGACTCCGGTTCATCTCATGAACCATCATGTCATTTGTATTAGTTATGTGCAAGTATATAATAAATCACCATTCATCTCATGAAAGGAAAGCATGAATATATGAATAAATAAAGAATTTAATCAATTTATTATATCATCTACTGGATTGAGTCCATAAAACTAACAATCTCCCACTTGGGCTCAATGCCAGTTAGAGTTGCATCTCATGCACATCCCGTCTACTAATAGCTCAAAAACTTTGGTAGTCAAAGGCTTAGTAAATGGATCTACTAGATTGTCTACAGAGGCTATCTTGGTGATCGTACATCACCTCTTTGCACAATCTGTCTGACCATGTATTACTTCCTCTGTACATGCTTTTTGGCTCTTGGGTTATTTGGACTTAATGACTGCCCTGCTGTCATCACAGTAAACTGTGATTGGCTGTCCTGCCAAAAATACCACTCCAAGTTCCATAAGGAATCTTTTGAGTCAATCTGCTACCTTAGCTACTTCTCAAGCTGCTACAACATAAGCACATACCCAGAAGTTGATTTCCTGGAATCCTGATCTGACTAGAAGTCAGTATCTATGTAACCGACTGGAAATCAACTCATCACTGCTATGACTCAACATGTGATCTCTAGTCCTTCTCAAGTATTCGAGAACACATCTTACAATAGTCAATGATAAAGACCTGGGCTAGACTGATATCTGCTGACTAGGCATACTGCGTGACAGATATCCGGTCTAGTACAAAGCTTAGCTTACCGTACCAGAACCTTATCTATGTACACATTATTGGGATAAGCCTATCATCCTATTTTTCCAGTCTCAATGGAAATTGATTCCTAGGATGTACCTGGCTTTTCCAAAGTCCTTTATTATCAAAAATCTTAGCCAACCAAAACTTTTACTGTTGACGATATTCCTATGTCACTCCATAGGAGAAGGATGTCGTCGACATATAATATCAGAAAAAACTACCCTTCGTTCTTGACTTTTCATTTACACATGACTTATCCGGATTCTGATAAAAATCAAGTGACTTGATTTGCTTTAGTCAATACGGATGTTCCTGTTTCGGGATATCTGCATGAATCCATAAATGAACTTATGCAGCCTGCAAAACTCTTTGCACTTGGTTATTAGCTATAAAACCATCTGGTTGCATCATATAGATGTCTTCCTCAAGATTGCCGTCGTGAGACGCTGTCTTGATATCCTTTTGCCAAATCTCGTTACCGAGATGAACCGCAATGGATAAGAGTATCTGGATGGAACTCTTCCATCTGGTTCTCATTTTCTTTTGTAGACTCACTTGCACCCAATAGGTTTGCTATTGGCAGGCAAGCCCACAAGTATCCAGACCTGATTAGAGTACAAAGACTCCACCTCAGCTTTCATAGCATCTAACCAACGTCCCAAAACTATGTCATTAACTGCTTTATCATAGTTATAGGGATTTTGCTCCGGTTACTTCGGGATTGCCTTGTAAGACTTTCCCAAAACCGAGAACTTGTCAAGGGTCCTGACAATACTCCCACTACGACAAGGCACTGGTGTAACTACTGGGTCAAGTATGGGCGGATTTTCTTAAAGTTTGGTTATTCTTGGATTTGGAATTGTTCTTTCTTGAATTTCTTCCAAGATAACCATTTCTAAAGATTTCCAGTTAATCTTATAATCTCCCTCCAGAAAACCGCATTGGTGCTGCGAAGCACTTTTTGCTCTCTGGGATTATAGAGTAACCAACCTTTAGTTCCTTTTGGGATAGAATATAAACATATATACTTCCGACTTCGATTCCAACTAATCCGTCTTATTCTTCAGCACGTGTGCTGGACAACCCTGAAAAACGTTGTAGACTAGGCTTTCGCCTTGTCCATAACTCCCTGGGAGTCTCAAGTATAGACTTAGATGGAATGAGGTTTAGTATATATATTTCAGTTTCCATATCCCAAAATATAGGTAATCCGTAGAAATTCAATCATAGACTTGATCATAGCTAAAAGAGTCTTGTTCCTTCTTTCTGCTACTCCGTTTTGTTGAGGCAAACCAGGAGCAGAGTATTGGGATCAAATCCCATTTTCTGATAAGTATCCCATAAAATTAGCGGAGAGATATTCGCCTCATCGATCTCATCGAAGAGTATTTATACTTTTACCTAATTGCTTTTCTGCTTCCGCTCGAAACTCTTTGAACTATTCAAAAAATCTCGGACTTGCGGTGCATAAGGTATATGTATCCATATCTAGAGTAATCATCGGTGAAAGTGATAAAATACTCGTATCAATCTCTCGCTCTAATATTATGGGTCCATACACATCAGTAAACACTAACTCCAATAAATCTTTGGCCCTACTACCCTTAGATGAATAAGGGTCTATTGGTCATTTTGCCTTCCAGACAGGATTTACAGATAGGCATTGATTCTACCACCAATGAAGGCAAGATACCATCTTTCACTAGCCTGTCAATCCTGTTTAGGTTTATATGACCTAGCCTCTTAGGTGCCAAAGTTTGTTGGATTAGATGAAGGTGACTACCTCTTTAATGATGGTCTATTATTAGCATCAGCGTCATGTATCTCATACATTGTGGGAGTTAACAAATAAAAGCCATTGATTACCTTGTCAGAATATATAAGAGTACCGCTCCTCTTTAAGACGATTTAATTACCAAAAGTAACTGAATAACTCTTATTCATCATACTAGAAATTAAAATTCCGTCTTAAAACGGTACATATAATGTATCTGACAAAATCAACTTAATATCTGAAAGCAACTAAGTTACTACTCCTACTGACACTGCATCTGCCTTGGCTTCCGATCCCAGGTTAATACTGATTTCCCCGTCATTAATCCTCCTGATTACCTGTAACTCCTACAACATATTACTGATGTAATTAGTTGCACCGAAGTCTACAAACCAAGATTCTGAAGTACTAGTTATAAAACTAACTTCAGAAACAAATGACTCAATCATACCTGAGGTCTTTTCTTTTGACAGAAATCTTGGACAATTCCGCCTCCAATGTCCTGTCATACCACAGTGGAAACACTTTCCTTTTGTTCCCGTACCCTTGACCTTGGCCACACCACTAGTGGAACCATACTCCACCTTAGGACCTTTGATGACTGATTTCTCCTTGCTATCCCGGTCTTTGCCTTTCGACTTAGACTTAGCAAATGACTTTTTTGTCATGAGGGCAGTTGGTCTTTTCTTCATGATTTCCTCAAACACTACCAGCTGCCGAGACAGCTCAGCTATGGTCATTTCCAATTTACTATAATTGATCTCGAAATGTTTGAATGAGTCTGGTAGTGATTGAATGATCATGTCGATCTGCGTTTCTGTATCAAACGTAGTCCCCAGTACATCTAACTCATTCAATGCCAACTTCATTTGTAACAAATGTTTTTGTACTGGGGTTCCCTCGGCCATCTTTGTCTCCATCAGCACTTTTAGAGCTGCCTGCCTAGCAGGCCTAACCTGGTCTGCAAACATCTCCTCTAAGTTCGATATAATATCGTATGCTGACTTATAGGATTGATGTTGTTCTTGCAAAACAGTGGACATGGATGCCTGAATAAAACATCTGGCTATCTCATTATTTTTGGTCCACTTGGTGTAAAAGTTTTTCACAATCTGTGGTGCATCAGGCTCAGGCTCAGGAAGGGGGGGTATTAGAAGGACATATTTGCAACTTGAAGATGTCAAGATAATATCCAGGTTCCTTTTCCAGTCTACATAGTTGGATCCCATCAACTTGTTCTGGTTGAGGATGGTCGCAAGTGGATTGAAAGTATTCGAATTCATGCTGTATAAATTAAAGCACATAACCATACATTCAATGAAAGAATATAAATGACATTAGGGTTTAGTATTCTACCAAATTCATATGGGAATCCTCATAAGCACTGAATTCAGAATACATCGGAATCCCAATCCCTTAGGGCATGCCTCCTAGGGGAGTGCAAATGTCCTTGGATTGGTGCGGATCAAAGTTCGTCAAAATTGGAATTAAGACTAAGTATCCATGATCCCCATCATTCATTATCATCTAGGTATCTCATACCAAATAATGTATGACTCCCGATTTGCTTTGGTTTCTAAAATACATGAGGCAAATCCTTGGGGATACTACATCATTATTTTAGTTAAGTGTGACCCACCAACTAATATTGCATGACAACCGCGATGGGCAGCTCCTCCTTGGGGAGTGAACCCCCACCACGTCTCATCAATACTATCCATAGGAGATCCATATCTAGTAACCAGATAAATAAAAGCCCTCCGTGGGGAATGGCCACTCTCATGGTGGCGCAAGGCTAATACTTTCCTTACAATGAACCTATGGTGGAAAACCATGGGGATTTATTAATTTAAATGCCCCGCTCCCACTTAATATTTTAGAATTGAGGATTTCCTTTTAAGGTATTAGGGCCCACATATATAAATATATGAATCATCAAATCATCTCATGATGTGATTTAAGATTGGTTCCAAGTCAAGTTATTTTAAGGAAAGTCCAGTTTCTTAAATTAGTGTTACCAATGTGTCCATCTCATGGGACATCAACACTAATTAGAACTCTTTCCAAAAATTAATTTGATTTGACCAATATTAGTAACTTGCTATGTTTGGATCAGATTTGGAAACATTCTAAATAAAGCATTCAACTATAAATAGAAAACGCTAAAATTAGAAACTAGTCCTCTCCTCCACATGGCCCAAGCGGAATAGACTTCTTGGACTTCTAGACTTTCCAAAAACTTGGAATTCCTCAAACTCTTTTGGAAACTCCAAAACACCTTTGGCAATCTTCAAACTCTTTGATTAGGAGTCCAACTTCACTTTCCTTCTTAGTCTCGGACATCGCCAGAATTTATAAATTTAGAAAATTACATAAATTCCTATGTCTCTACGATGAGACTTACATGGTAATCTATTAATGGAAATAAAAAGGCTTCATAGGGAATTTCACCATGCCTTGCCCTAAACCGGGAAAACAAGGAAACCATGATGCCCTTTACAACTTGCCAAAAATAAACATTCAACCATGAAAGTAAAAAGACTTGTGGGCCATATGGAGAGGACATGATAACCTGCATGTTAGTATCTCATACTAGCAAAGCAACTCACAAAGGCAGGTTACCAAACAATAATGGAAAGACAGGATGCCAAATATTGCCACTACTATGATTCATGCCCCCTACGCAGAGGGGGTCCGGGGGTGTCCCCCGGCGGGGTTCGAGCTGCCCGGTCAGCTCGCGGGGGCCCAGGGGGCAGCGCCCCCGGCGGGGGCTCGGGGGCAGCGCCCCCGAAACAAAAACAAAAATTGAGATCTCATATGTCAGTCTGTTCGGTCGACCTACTAGAGGGTTCGGTCGACCGGACTCAGTGTCTTCGGTCGACCGGCCAGAGGGCTCGGTCGACCTGCCTGACGGAAATCTGCAAGTTGGGTTTTTGTATTTCGTGTCCAACCATCTCCAAAACTCTTCTGAAGATTCCCAATGGCTTCCTACCATCATTCCATCATTGTTAAACCCTTATGTGACTATCCAAACATGGATTTACTAATTGTCCAAGCAAAACCATCAAAACTGATCCGTACATAGCCCTTGATCTATCCTCTTCGCATCTCATGTAAAGATTAGATCAAGCTTACTGATCTAACATGATAAGAGATGAGGTAAGGCTCTGATACCAATTGTTGGAAATAGGGTGGGCCTCTAGGATAGGTTTCAAAAACTTTTGACCCACTTGACGCAGGGATCAACTATCCACAAGGCTATAAAACCCAATCCAAGATCTATGTCCTCAATCTCAGTCATCATGATCAGTAAATACAATCTATCTAGAAGATAGAAACAGCAACTAACAAGCATCCATAGTAATCTACAACATGCAAGGAAGTGGATTATACCTTTGGAGCTCGGTTGTGCTCTAATGGAGAAGTTGCGTCTTTCTTTGATGATGAAACGCTTTCACTAATCAAATAAGGATCTCCAAGACCTCTTGATCTTCCACGCTATGACCCGTATCAGATTCTCCTTTTCTCAAGAAGATGGTGGGATCTCCAAGAGAAAACTACTAGGAACTCTAGGGAGGAACTAGAAAGAGAACTAGAAGAGGGAAGAGAGGAATAACTTGTGCAACACTTGCACTAGGGGGCCTTGGGCGTGAATCCCAATGCAAGAACAGTGCTTGGACGTCCAAGGCCTCCTCTCCTCTATTTATAACTTTTGCAAGTTGCCTCTTCTTTACTAATTACAATAGAAGTCTTACTTCCATTAATTAGTAACTTACCATATTATAATTAGAAGTCTCACTTCAAATATGATTAGTATCTTTCTAATTCCTTTCTAATTAAAATAGAAGTCTCACTTCTACTAAAATTAGTAAGTCTACTATTACCACTATTAGAAGTCTCACTTCAAATAGAAATAGTAACTTTCCTTTTAGAGTTCTACTAGAATTAGATACTTTCTAATAATTGGGCTAGCGTGGGGACCACTAGGGATTCCTTAGAAAGCTGGCTCCAACTGGGACACGCGACCCCACAACTCATGTGTAATCCGGGCCCACAGTTAATTGCAAATAACTCCACTATATAAATGCAATTGAACTCCAGTCTTAGGAATATTACATAGAAGACCCTAAACTTCCACATTACCACAAGTAGACCCCTCTATCAATATCCATGGATCAATTGGACCTGTCTTCCAAACTAGATCCATATCTTATTATCCTTGAGCCCCAATTAATTATAATGATCAATAGGTACCTTTCCAATTAACTCTTAATCGGAATGGGTGCGCACTTACCAATGATAAATCCATTAATTGGCACAAGGGGATATTAGAGATAGATTCCTTCTTGACTATTGAATGTTCCCACAGCTCTACTACCATGTACCCAAATCACCGAGGTGTTGACCTACAGTTGGCCTCACTCATTGGTGACTCAAAGCAAATGAATAGATAGAAACTTGAGTTCATTAATGTCTCAGGATTGAGAGCCTATTGCTAGGGAATTATGAGAGCAGACCTTAAAATAAAGACAGTGTTTATAAGGTGCTTCTCATGGTCCTTCAATACATCCAATGTACCAGCACTATGATCCAGAATCTTCCATTCTGATGATCGAGACAAATCACACTATCTCATAGTGATCAAAGTACTGCAACCTTATCAGTATGAGATGTCCAGTCTCATCACTGGTTGTGATAATATTTAAGTATAAGATTTGCCACACATGTCTCCCGTATGTGGATCTCATCCATACACATGTGTTACATCTAATATACTTGTGGACTCCGGTTCATCTCATGAACCATCATGTCATTTGTATTAGTTATGTGCAAGTATATAATAAATCACCATTCATCTCATGAAAGGAAAACATGAATATATGAATAAATAAAGAATTTAATCAATTTATTATATCATCTACTGGATTGAGTCCATAAAACTAACAGCTGCTCCATAGGGTTATCATTCTTTGATTGATCTCTCCAGGATCTGCCTCCATGTGTTCCATCTTGTATCCATATATGTGTTGGTCATGTATCTATGTCATTCCGTCTTGTCTTAGCTCACGGTGTGTACTTGATCTGATGTGTTTGTTGTGCACATGTGTATTATGTATGTGTAATTGAGATAGTGTGTACTAGGCATGTGTGGTTGATTGATGAGGAGCTTTTGTGAGGTGTCAGGAATATATGAAGTGTACTTTTTTCACAGGTAACGGGTTTTTTGTATTCGGAGATTCTCCGGGGTCCAAAAAACAAGGGGAAGTGTTGTCGAAATTTTTCTAAAATTTCTCAAAATTTGTGCTCTAGCACAGTTCTCATGAAAAAAGAACATTAGAACCTAAGACAGACAAAATGAAATCCATATAATAGGCCAAGCGAATAAAATATCATATCAACTTTGACTTGGAGAAGCAATATAGATTCAGGGTTTTCAAACAATGGGGAGTGCCTGGGTGTGTGATGCTTGTGGCCTAAGCAATTCTATGTTTTAAGGCATTCACATTGTCAACTATAAGTATAAAGGCAGAGGTTCAAGATAAATGCATTTTCAAATTGCATTTTCGAATCGCACAATATATGATATCATAAAAGGATGTGTATAGCATACATCTATAATCAAATTCATTGTAGGATATCATAACAGACATAAATTATATATCCCAAATTTGGTTACCATCACTTTAATCTTTTCAAGTCATGAGGGGTTGTGCACAAAACAGTACCCGTAAAAAAAATGCCCCAGCTTGTGGGATTGTTTGGATGTGATCGGGGTTGGGTTCCCTGCAAGGTCTCAAAACGAACTTTTTAGTTTAATATTTTAGGGCCCCCTGCATAGTTTGGCTAAGGTAGCATTTTTCTTTCTCGGTAAAAATGTCAGGGGGCCGTTTTGGCACTCAAGCTTAGAGAATAACAAGATAGAATTGGTACCTTAGGGAATCTATTTTTCCTGCATCCAACCGAAAGTCATTAGTAATAAAGCATGCATGAGGTGAGTGTGTGCAGGCTAGTGAGTGCTTGTGGCAATCGTGTATGCGATGAGGACCCAGATTGGGTAGCCGTGTGAGATAAACATATATTTGTATGAATATATATATATAAAAAAATGCCCCAGCATAAGACTAGTGTTTATTCTGGCCGTGGGCGAGAGCGTGAAAGTGGACTAGCCTCTCGATCCATGATTGTCACCTTGGTGGCAACATAATCTTCCCTAACTATCCTTTGGAGGTCGAGCCCTCACAGGCCCCCTCTTGTAGCTGCTTGGTCTTTTCAGCTGAACTTTAGAAAGTACTTGACCGCCTTTGGGGGCTCATTTGTGAGTTGTGTTCGTGTGTGGGGGGCGGTGAGCCACCGTGTTTCCTTAGTGTTGTGGTTTTAGACCACCTTCTGCTTAGTTCGCCTGATAAGTACCCATGCCACTCTAGCGAGCCTAATTCTAATAGATTTTTTTTTTGGGACATGTGACTGTGCAATGTCTGGGTCCTTTAAGCTTTCTAATTAACCCATGTAATGAGCATTAGGCCAATGACTCCCAAACCAGATGGCTTTAAGGCACTAGGTATGTGAATACCCCTACGGGCTTACTGGCTCGGGTTAAAAAGGCTACGAACCCAAGCTAGTCACAAAACTTTTATTCTTTTCAAGACTTTAACTAAACACTTTTTTTTAAGCATCTGACTGTGCAATGTCTAGGTCCCTTAAACTTTCTAATTAACCCACGTAACAAGCATTAGGCCAATGACTCCCAAACCAGATGGCTTTAGGGCACTAGGCATGTAAATACCCCTACGGGCTTATTGGCTCGGGTTAAAAAGGCTACAAACCCAAACTAGTCACGAAACTTTTTATTCTTTTCAAGGCTAATCCTAACTAAACACCCTCTTTTTTTTTTTTTTTGACATACGATCAAAAAGCCTTCATGACATGGGCAAACTCACATACAAACCTTCACATTGGATGGCCTCGACCGTGAGAAATTTGTGTGGGGCAGACTCACCATTTTGTGTATTTTTTGAGTGTTGGTGTGTGTTCGAGTTCCAAGCTTGATCAGAGTGCATCTCTTCGGTCCTCCTACGGGATTTCTACAACTACGCCAAGGAGCAAGGAGGGTCATACTCCGCAAGAAATAGGGAGGGGTCATACCGTGTACCTTTTCAGGTACATAGCGTTCCATGGATCGGGGAGCTCTTCCCCATCTGCATTCACTAATCTATATGCATTTCTAGGATATACTTCCTTAATTACATAAGGGCCTTCCTAATTGGGTCATAACTTACCTCTAGGATGTGGAAGCTGGGATGGAGTGATGCGCTTTAGCACAAAGTCGCCAATCTTGAATTTTCTTTGTTTGACATGTTTGTCGTAGGCTCTGGCAATTCGCTTCCGGTATACTTGTGCATGCTCTGCTGCTTTCATTCTTTTCTCGTCGAGTAGGTCTAGCTGAAGTAGTAATGCTTCTCTCCTCTGGTCTTCTGTTATATCTTCATTTAGCTGGATGCGCAGTGATGGATGAAGAACTTCGAGAGGAAGGACTGCTTCCCTTCCATAAGTCAAAGAGTATGGGGTTTCTCCTGTAGGAGTTCTTAATGGAAGTCCGGTACGCCCACAATGCTTCGACCAAACGGTCTGGCCAATCACTACCTTTGGCGGTTTGCACAGTCTTCTTGATGATCTTCAGTAAGGTCTTGTTGGTTGCTTCGGCTTGACCATTCGCTTGGGGATAATATGGGGTTGAATGATGCAGTTCTATATCATATTTTGTGCACAACTCGTTCATTTGTTGGGATATAAATTGTGGGCCATTGTTTGCTATGAATGCTTTAGGGATGCCAAACCGGGCTATTATATTCTTTTTAATGAATTTGACTACAGAGGTAGCCCTAATATTAACATATGCCTCTGCTTCTGCCCATTTAGTGTAATATTCTGTGGCTGTCAATATGAATGCCTTATTTTGTGTGTTCTCTAAGGTAGGGGCCAAGGGTCCTATGATATCAAAGGCCCAGGTCGAAAAAGGCCATGGAGCTATGGTAGGGTGAAGGGATGATGCGGGGGCATGGATTAGGTCAGCATGCAGTTGGCATTCTTTGCATCTTCTAACATAATGGACTGAATCTGACTCTAGGGATGGCCAATAGTAACCTAAACGGATGATTTTCTTAGCTAACATCTGGCCATTGACGTGTCCTCCACACTCTCCTGAATGCGCTACTTCAACTATCTCTTGCCCTTCTTCTGTGGTTACGCATCGTAAGAGAATTCCACTGAACGATCTACGGTACAATAGTCCTGCGACTATGACATATCTCTGAACCATTTCTTTCAATGCTCTCTTATCCGATCGGGTGGCATACTCAGGGATGTAGCCATCACATAGGTAATTCCAGATATCATAGTACCACGGGTGATCGTCCACCAGGTCATCATCATGCTGTATGCGAGCTAGGACTCCTTTTTTGGGCTTAGAATCTTTCTCCTGATCGGACTCTTTGGCCTCGACTTTCTTACTTTTTTCTCTTGGAACTTTTGGCAGAACTTCAGCAGGGTCCCCTCTTGTCAGGTCTATTGGTTTGATAGATGGAGAGTCTAGCCTTCTAATAAGGAACCTTTCAGAATCTTTGTCGTCGGGCATCTCTATGATTGAAGCTAAGATTGCTAATGAGTCAGCTAGTCGGTTCAAAGCTCGAGGGATGTAGAGAAAGGAAATCTTCTTGAAGTCAGACATTAGTTCTCTCACTTTCTCATGGTAATGTGCAAGTTTAGGGGCACTAACTTTCCATTCCCCGGCTACTTGAGAAATGACAACTTTGGAATCGCCGAAGACTCTCAGTTTTTCAACTCCTAGGGCTTGGGCTTCTCTCAATCCCGCTAGTAAAGCTTCGTATTCCATTGTATTATTGGTCGCTGGGAATCCGATCTTGTAGGCCTTCGGGATGACAACTCCTTTCGGGGATAATAGCACTACCCCGATTCCTTTTCCATTTTGGTTTAAAGCTCCATCAAAGTACATGGTCCATAAATCATCATCCTTGGTCTCTTGAATGCCTGCAAACACAATGCTTTCATCGGGGAAATCAGTTCTGACTTGCTCGTACTGGGGCAGAGGAAGGTGTGCTAGATGATCAGCGATCGCTTGTCCTTTTACAGACTTCTGGGTAACATAGGTTATGTCGAATTCGGCCAGGAGCATTTGCCATCGCGCGATTCTTCCCGAAGTGATGGGTTTCTCAAAAATATACTTCAAAGGGTCCATCCTGGCTAAAAGTTTGACCTGATGAGCTAGAAAGTAGTGTCTCAATTTTTGAGCGGCCCAAACTACGGCTAAGCATGTTCTCTCCATTAGGGAGTATTTCTTTTCATAGGGTAAGAGAGATTTGCTCAGGTAATAGACTGCGTTCTCCTTTCGGCCGGTTTCATCATGTTGACCTAGGACCACGCCTATTGCGGATTCTGTCGCTGATACATACAAAATGAGGGGCCTGTCTCTGGTAGGGGGCTTCAGAACAGGAGGACTCAACAGATATCTCTTCAGATCTTCGAATGCCTTTTGGTAGTTGTCGTCCCAGTGGTATTCCACACCTCCTTTTAGTAGTTTGTAGAACGGCTCGCATCTTTGCGAATGCTATGAGATGTATCTTCTAATGAATTGTAACCGCCCTATGAGGCCTCTCAATTCTTTGAGGTTTTTCGGGGGTGGCAATTCAAGGATGGCCTTCACCTTAGAAGGATCAACTTCAATTCCCCGATTGCTCACCATAAAGCCCAAGAGTTTGCCGGAGGATACTCCAAAAATGCATTTCTTCGGATTCATCCTCAGTTGGGTGTCCCTAGATCGTTGAAGGACTCTCCTGAGAGCTAAGACATGGTCCTCATGGGTTTTGGATTTGATCAGAATGTCATCTACATAAACCTCAACACAGTCGTGTATCATATCATGGAATATCGCCATCATGGCTCTCTGATAGGTGGCACCGGCATTCTTTAGGCCAAAGGGCATAACAACGTAACAGTAAGTTCCCTAGGGCGTAGTGAATGAGGTTTTCTCCTGATCTTCTAGTGACAGCCTGATTTGGTTGTACCCTGAGTAACCATCCATGAATAAGAGCATGGCGTGCCCTGCAGTATTATCAACAAGTACGTCGATGTGAGGTAAAGGGAAATCGTCTTTGGGAGATACCTTGTTCAAGTTTCGAAAATCGATACAGACTCGGATGCGCCCGTCTTTCTTCTTTACGGGGACTATATTGGCAACCCATTGGGGAAACAACGCGACCTTGATGAATTGAGCTTGGTGGAGTTTGTCAACCTCCTCCTTTACTTTCAGGGCAACGTCGGGGAGCATCCTTCGCAACTTTTGCTTGACAGGTCTAGCCTCATCTTCTAGTGGGATTCGATGTTCTACTAGGTCGGGTGCAAGTCCGGGCATGTCGTTATAATCCGATGCGAATACGTCTTGATATTCCCTTAAGGCCTCAAGGATTTCACTTTCTTCATTAGGTTCTAGGCATGCACTGATTTGAACTTGCTTAGGTCTCTCCTCTGTTCCCAGGTTTATCTCTTTTGTCTTCTCAGCAGCTGCTTGTGTTTCTTCATCAAACTTCTTGACTACTGATGGACCGCGCTCCTGCTCGGTTCTACCGAGGTCGGCGGACGTGGGAGTCCGTCGGGTCCGACCCTTTCGTAACCGGGGGGCAAGGGCGTGCATCAACATTTCTTTTTTTGTGTGGGTGTGCCAGATTTTCTATTTTACTTGGAATTGCAAGTGGTGATCCGGAGATCAACCTTCGCAAGTAAAAAGGAAATCAACTTCTTTCAAGTTTTCCATTGCACATATATTTAAGAAAAGAGACATTTTCTTGGTTTGCCGTGAAAGGCGATTTTTTTGGCATTTATAGCCGATTTTGGCATTTATAGCCGGTTTCTGGCGTTTATAGCCGATTTTGGCGTTTATAGCCGATTTACAATCCTTATCAATAATGAAAGACAAGAGTTGTGATTTTTGTCTCTTTTGAAAAAATACAAACTACAATGAAAAGCAAGAAAAGGATGATCTAACTTCTCAGGAGATTGTGGGGGACCCGTTTAGATTGACGGTCGCAAGCCATATGTGGGCTTCGCCATCATCCATGCAGATGAGAACAGAGGATGCTATTGATTCGCTTGGCTTGGCTATAACCTCAGGTTTTTAGAGAACAAAGACCAAAAGAAGGTCCTATGTCCAATAAAAAGCCGAGTAGACGGGCTTGAAAAGCCATGTCTAAGCCATTGGCGGCAGAAGGAGAAGGCAAGGACCTTGGGGTGGGGGGGGGGGGGGGGGGTGCCCCCCAAGGGACTTTTGTCACCTTGTAGTGGTGGTCGGTGTAGGATTTCCGCAGAGTTTTCTCTCTTAGATTTCTGATGCCTCTTTCTGTCTGAGTTTCCGGATTTTCTGCAGTCTATTGTCTGTGTGTCTGCTGTTCTTGGAGAGCTCTCCTATTTATAGGCTTTTAGGTAGCCATTTATGAGGGTTTATGAGCCTTGATTGTCATAAAGCTACATAAAGGGAGGAGTTGCAAAATTGAATTCTTTATTTTGTAACTTCTTTTTCTTGGCTTCTGATTGGCCGGAGGAGATTGAGGGCATTTAATTGCCTTTAATCGCCATGATGGGAGGAGTTTCATGGGTTAAATGCCATGAATCTCTTGACTTGTAACTCCCGGATGCTTGCTTCTGATTGGTCCATCCAAAGAAATGGATTAATGACTGTAATAAAGCTAGTCAATTAATCGCATTAAGTGGTCGCCGAGCATCTGAAGAGTCGCGGGCCGTGCCGTGTCTTTTGGGATTCTTCTGGCGATGATCATCGATGGATCTTCATGTAGATCGACATCGGATGACCATGTAATTTCAGGTGTTTGTTGCCAACAGCAGGTCGGTGCCATCTGTCCTGTCGATTTCTCGATCGGTCGGGTAGAAAGCACACTTTTTTTGGTTGACCGGGTGGCAATCAATATTATTTTCGATACTCTTGATGATTGACACGTGTTTTGGACGGATGTCAGAGGATTTGGTGTCTCAAAAGTATGAATTTTGGAAAATATCAGAGGCTGGGCGCTTCGAATCGCGAAAAAACGGCAAAAACCGGGGTTTCCGGGGCCTTCCCGGCGACCCCGGGCTCCAGGGTCGCCGGCGACCCTGGGGGGTTTCCCCCCTTTTTGTCCCGTTTCGTGTCCGTTTTTTACTGTTTTTCGATTCTTTTTTCTTCTGTATTTTTCCTTGACATTTTGACCATTTATTGGCCTGATTTCCCTGTAGGAAACCTGATGAGAATCCTTGCATTTTATTTTGCAAAGTTTCCAATTTCCTGAGAAAGCCGAAAACTTTGTCGCGCAGAGCTGCCGATTTTCCGTCAGAAGCTGAAACTGGGTCAAACGATGTAGGAATGACCTGAAATTTGGTGTGAAGCCTCTTGAGCAATAAATAAGACCAACATAGGCTTTTGTTTGAGTTTTGAAGCCGTTTGGGGTCCTATCACCAGTAGACTTACTTTTGTCGCGATGAAGATGTCGCGGTTTGATGTGCGGTCAACCGATGTCCGATTGACTTGAAATTTGACAGGGAACCTTTTGGAGTTTTTTCTTAAGATGATCCATAGGCTCTGTCTTGGAAACCATGGTCCCGGAGAGCTTTGCCGCCGAGAGGCCTGATTTGGCTTCCGAGCGTCAAACTATGGTCAAATTTTGTCGAAATGACCTGAAATTTGACGTGTAGCCCTTTATAAGCATTTTGAAGCCGTCCATGTGCTCTATCTGATGAGTAATGGCCTCGGTGGTTCTCACCGCCGAGAGGCTTGATTTAGCTGTTCGAGGGTTGATGTAGGGTCAAACGTTGTCGGTTTGACTCGGAACTTGACGTGGAGCCTTTTGGAAGTATTTTGAGACCATCCATCGGCTCTGATCGAAGATTTGGTGTCTTCGATGCTTTCGCCGCCGAGAGCTCCTTTTCGGCTGTCGGAGAAGTGAAGTTAGGCCAAATGATTTTGAAATGGCCCGAAACTTCTTGTGTACTCCTCTTTTGGCTGTCTTGAAGGATCTTGTAGTTTTTGTTTGATTCTGACAAGATTTGATATTTTGGAAGTAGCATTGCCTATTTATGGCAGGTTGCGACTTCATGTAGCTCTTTCGATCTTGAAGAGGCAAAGTGACATTTTTGGTGTCAACAAATGCCCCCTCGAGGTACAGCGACGAGTTGCTTATCATTGGTAGTCAATGTGCCTCGAAGAGATTTTTGAAGGAGAGCGTCTGACTGGACCAAGAGTCTTTGAGCAGTCCCTTTTTTTTTTTTTGTATTTGTAGCCTTTTGAGCTTCCAGGGGAATTTTATGGTAGTGAAAAGGATCACGTACCATCTCGAGGCAAAGTTTTGATGATGACATCAAGGATGTGGATTTGGGTTTTGACCTTGTGACCTAACAGGCTGTATGTGGCAGGTTAGGGGGTCGGGTTTGGTTTTGATCGTGTGACCCAATAAGTTATTTGTGGAATGTTGGGGGATCAATTTTGGTTTTGATCTTGTAACCTAACAGGCTGTATGTGGCAAGTTAGGGGATCAGGTTTTGGTTTTTGGTTTTGGTCTTGTGACCTAACAAGCTGTATGTGGCAAGTTAGGGGACCGGGTTTTGGTTTTGGTTTTTTGCAGAATGTCAATTTCAAGATTTTGGCTCAATTTGGTAGATGAGGCTGGATGGTTTGATTTTTGGAAGCTCATGGGGCTTAGAATTCTCTTTTGTATGGTCGAATCAACTCAAAAGAGGCATGGAACCATTTTTGTATGCTATTGGTAAGAGGGATTTCTCTTTGACTAAAAGCCCAAAAAAAAAAATTTTTTTTTTTAGTGCCTAGGTGGTCAAACCTGACTCATATGGGCTAACCCATGGGACCTTAAGCTTTTGAAATGGCTTAGATCTCATATGGTGTCATTTTTGTAAAGAATATCTAAAAATATCTCCTTTGGATAGAGAATATTTAAGAATATCTTTACTTGGAGAGAATCTCTCATGTTCCCTTTAATTTGGGATAGGATATCTCAAGATATCTTTCTTTTGGGAAAGAATCCTTCATTGATTTCTTTTTGGAAGAAAATCCCTCAAGATATCTTTCTTTTGGGAAAGAATCTTTCTAATCTTTTTCTTTTGGTAAGTTTACTAATTAATAACACTTACCTCTTTCTTCTTTCCTTCTTTGGTTTGCTCTCTTCTATAAAAGCAAGGAGGAGGTTGGATCTCTTGCTCTTATTACTTTCTTTTGCAATAATCTCAAGAGGGCTTCAAGACCAAGAGTTCTTCTTCTTCAAGATCTTCAAGACTTTTCTTCTTCTTCTCCATCAATGGCTTCAAGTAAGTTCCTTTTTTTTTTCCAAGAAAACTCCATTGTAGGAAAAAAAAAGGTTCTTTCTCTTTTTTTTTTGTTTCTTTCTTTTCTTTTCTATTTTTTTTCTCCACGTGTTTTTTTTTTTTTTTTTACACGTGTTTTCTTTTTGCTTTCTTTTCTTTTTTTTTTTTTCCATTTTTTTTTGTTTCTTTTGTGGGCCGTACGGACAGATCCGTACGGATCTGGCCGTACGGCCATGTGGCCTGTGGGCCATCCCCTTTTTTTTTCTCCTTTCTCCTCTTTTTTTTTTTTGAGAAAGTTTTCTTTTTTTTTTCTCCTTTCTCCTCTTTTTTTTTTTGAGAAAGTTTCCTTCTTTTTTTTTTTTTTTGCTCATCATGATAATGCCCTTTTTTTTTTTGGCAAACCTAGATGTTCATGCATGCATTCTATTGTAAATTAAATTTGTAGCATGATGTGATAGCATACCTGAAAGTTTTCACAAATTTGGGAATTTGGAGCTCGCAGCGATGTTGAGCCCTTCCTGATTTTGCGGAGACTTTGAGGTTTCGAAAGTTTGGAGTTTCGGAGCTCGCAGCGATGTTGAGCCCATCTTCAAGCTTTCTATTTCTTTCAGGATAATTCCTTTTCTTCGGAATTGCCCCGTCATCATGTCAAAATTTCGCCAAATTTTTTTTTTTTTTAGCGAGATTCTGTCATTTTGATGTTTGATCTTTTTCTTTTCCATCCTTTGCAGGTGGTTCCTCCAGAACGAACAAGGGTAAAGAGCCTGCTACACGCGTACCTCGTCGATCTTCTAGATCTTCTAATCCGGCCGTTCAGCAGGCCTTTGAGAAGGTCCAGTATGTTGAGAGAAATCTGGAAGAATGCGACTCCCTCAACAGAGATGAGATGAGGCAGCGACTGATCACTCTCAAGGGAGAGGAATTCTATAAGATCTTGGTAAGCAGTCGTCCATGGGTGATGGAAGATCAGAGTGTTTTACCCAAGCCTACCTTCTTCTTTGGTGATGCAGTCCCTGATGACATGACATACCAGAGGAGATGTTTTCAGTTCTCTTTCATAGCAAATGGTGAGAAGAAGACTGTTGCTACCCGGTCGACGTTTGATCGCACCGTCTCGATCATGAGCCTTGCCCCCACGTGCTCTAAGAGGGAAGATCCTCCAAGCTGGGTGAGAAGGACAAATGTAATCAAGACCGGGGTTTTTGTTGGCGGTTCTCCTGGATATACGGAGAGGTCGCCTGTTGACATGGACCTGTTGATGCCATCCAGCGGCTACCTGGGCTCTGATTATCCGTCGGTCGATTTGAGATGGTGGGCCTTGGTATTTTCAGCGGTGACGGCAGCAATTGGATCAAGCCTTTTCGACTTCGTGGCCATTTCAATGCTGACTCCGAGTGGAAGTCGTGGACTGATCGCGTCCTGCTGATTGGTGGCGCCGTTTTGAAGGAAGCTGGGATTTTTGATGCGGTCCGCGCCTTTAGGGAGACCGTGATCTTTTCCTGACGAGGCCTTCATGGCTATGCTGGAATCATTCCTCCCATAAACCAATACCTTCGTTGTGACGAATGGTGAGATTGGTTTTTCTTTGAAGGAGCTGAGCGTCATTACTGGATTGCCAATCCTCGGCAAACTCTATGAGGAGTTTATGCCGATTGACAGCGTCTTCGAGGGGCAGTCTGAGGAGTTCAGGCTTCTGTACTTTCAGCTCGTCGCCTTCTATGATTTTTTGAAGGAGAAGGAGGGTTTGAAAGTTAGATCCAGCAGTTGGAAGAGTTCTAGCTCTTCATTCCCCAACTTTTTTGATAGCAGGGAGTCTTCTGATAGCATGACCCAAGAAGCCGGAGCTCAGGATCCAAGTTCAAAGAAGATCTTGGCCATGCACGAAGAGTTGAGAGATTTCTGTGCCAGTATAAACGCCATATGTCCTGACATTGTACTGCGGAGAGATCTCGCTATTTACCTCACTTATTGGCTTTGTGAGGCTATTTTTGCTGGAGGAGATGGAACGCACATCAGGCCGCATTGTATTTTTCCGGCTTGTCAGATGGCGTTTGGAGAGCAGCTTGCTTTGGTGCCAGCTCTTTACTCCTACCTGTGTACCGAACTGCAGGCTGCTGCTTTTTTGGTTCGGCTTGGGCTTCCCATGAATAGGGTATTTTCAGCCCACATCTTTTATTCATGGTATGTATACCACTGTCCTGGCTTCCACCGGCTGGGTGCTGCACAGGATGATGATCCTCTGATGATTCGACTGGCTAAGGGCAAAGCCGTGTCCGAATCACTTTTGTTTGCCCGCATGAGGATCCGACGGTTCAGGGACGTCGAGATGGGGCAGTCTTCAGTGAAGCTTTCTCCGGAGTTGCGGAAGAAGGCTTTTGATTTTGGTGCCTCCCGAAACTCTACCAGGGCGGGGTCGGGAAGGCATTATTCCTTGACGAATGCAGAGAGAGAGTGGCTTTTAAGCATACGTGTCGGCACGATGGTGTACTGTAGACATCTTTTCGTCGACATCCAGCCGTATGTACCCTCTCGCTTTGCTTTGCAGCTGGGCTTTTCTCAAGGCGTTGTTGGAGCGCCTTCAAGCATGGTGAAGCGCTTTGGAGGCTTACAGGACGGGAGAAATGCATGGGCTTTCTATAGTGCTGAAGACACTACAGCCATGATTTCTTATCCTGTGTTGCTGACTTCCCGGACTGCCGGCTTTGCGAAGTGGTTCGCGGAGAGCTTTTCGGCATATCGGGGACTTTTTAAGAAGGAGCTTGATGTGAAGCTGGCATCTGGAAAGGGCCTTGGAAAGTCGGATGGCGTCCGGCGAGAGGAAGTTGGGCCTTCCTTTCTGGAGAGAAGCACAAGATAGGCTTTCTCGGTGACCAGGGCGTCATTGGTTCTGAAGCTGTTCGAGAAATACCTGATGAGGCTTTAGAGCAGCTAGAACAGGAGGAAGCCGAACTTAGCGCTTGGATGCAAGCGGCACAGAGGCAAGCTTCCGTGGAGTCTACTGGTAAGAGTAGACCATCCAGTGAGGAGTCAAGTGGGAAACCTGACTCTGACAGTGGGGCAGGTTCCTCTAAGAAGCGAGCGCGCAGGAGTAAGAGGAGGAGGAGTCATCATCGCAGCAAGGGGCAGCATGAGGACTCTCCTGACTTGGAAGTTCCTCTTACTATCAATGAGGATGTGCCAGTGGATGCTGACGAGCCTCCAAAGTAGAGAAGCCGAGAAGAAGAGATCGTCGGTGAAGGTATGATTCTTCCTTTTTCTCTTTCCATTTCTTTTCATGGGATTTTTCCATGTTCTGATTTGCTTCTTGTTTCTGCTTTTTTTTTAGCAGAGGAAGACTTGGCGATGCCTGAGGTTCCAGTCGATGAGGTGGTGACGGATCCTGTCGAGGCACCTGAAGAAGAACCGAGGGACTCTGGAGTGAATCCAGAATCTCCAATTGGTACGACTTCTCTTTTTTTTTTTATTTTTTTTGTCTGTGACTTGGTTTGCTAACACATTTCTTGCCAGCTGACTTGCCACAGGATTCCGATGACTTTGAACCCTCGATGGACGCAAATGTTGATGATGCTTCCAATGAGTTCATGGAGGAGGAAAGTGTTCCGCCAGTCGTCGAAGAAGGTATTTTGTAGTTATAACCCTGATAATGATTTTCAAACAGGATCATATTCATACCTTTTTGTGTTTCTTTGGCAGGTTTTGAAGTGACAGAGGAGGGTCCGTCGCTTCCTTCAGAACCAGAGCAAGGGATGCCAGAGGTTGATCCAGAGGTAGAGACTCCTGGGACCAGTTCTGACAATGTTGAGGAGATACCTCGTGCTGAGATTCCTTCCCGAGCAGGAGCAGCTTCAACTGGAAAGAGTTCTTTTGTTACTCTTCCAACAGATGATGATATGAGCAGCCGACCAAGGGAGTTGGGCGAATCTTCAGCTGGGCCATCTCTTCTTTTTGCGAAGAAGGTGGTGGTGCGAGTTCTGAGCTCTTGGATTGAGACTCTGCTTTCCTGGGCACTTAGATGCCGGATTTGGGATGATCCAGCATGTGCGTGAGATTCTCGGTGATGCTGAAGAGGCTGGTCTAGATGTCACAAGTGCCAGGGCGATCGTTGATAGGATCATTGAGCTGGGGTGACAGGTGGTTTGAGACCATCGGTTTTCGTGATGATCAGTTCTTCAAGGAGATGTTCCTGGACCCTGCAAATATGGCTTAGTCTAACCTGAATGAGGCTACAGAAAGCAGGAAGCAGGTAGTCCGAGAGAAGAACTTAGAAGAGCTAAACATCATTGGGCTGACACATGACCTGAACATCCTTGATAGGGAGGTCGATGAGGCCAGGAGACGTCTTGAGCATCTGCGGGCACAAGTCGCTGCCAAGTGGACTGCAATAACAGAGGCTCGTGAAAGGGAGACTGCTCTGATTCACCGGGTTGCAGATGCCGATCGGGTTCTCAAAAGGAAGTCTGATGAGAACAAACAATGGGAAACTGCAAGAGATAAGCTTCCTGGTGCGAAAGAAGGGGTACAGCCCACTCCAGCATCTCATGGCAAATTCCTGAAGAAGCGTGCCTTGGAATCCTTGACGGCTGAGGCTAAAATTTTGCTTGAGGAGCTGAACTCTTGGCTGGAGACCATTTTTGATTGGGCTCCTGTATTTTTTTTAATAGAAACCATCCTTCTCTCTTTTTTGGTACCACTTGTATTTTTTGGTACTTATTTTTTTGTAGTGCTTGTGAACACTTTCTTTTTTTTTTTGGTACCACATGTATATTTTTTTTTTGGTACTCTTTTTTTTATCCCTACGCTCACTTGAATCTTTTTGTGATAAAAGTAATTGCTAAATGGGATGCTCTTCTTTTTTTTTTTTTTTTTGTTATCCCTACGCTCACTTGAATCTTTTTGTGATAAAAGTAATTGCTAAATGGGATTTGATCAAAAGGTTGTCATTTTGTGAAAATCTTTTGTCAAATGATTGTTTTGGCATGGAAGCCAGGTTTTTGTTTGTGGCATGGAAGCCAATTTTGGCATGAGAGCCAGCTTTTCTTGTGGCATTGATAGCCGAGTTTTTTTTGTGGCATCTATAGCCAGTTTTGGTGGCATTGATAGCCTATTTTGTTTTGGTGGCATTGATAGCCGGGTTTTTTGAAATCCAAGTTTTTGTTTGTGGCATTAATAGCCTGTTTTGTTTTGGTGGCATTGATAGCCGGTTTGTGGCATTTATAGCCTGTTTTGATGGCATTTATAGCCGGTTTGGTTTTCAAAAATGCAAGTATCGACTAAAAGTCGCCTCCCTGCTGAATGTTCTTGTAAGTATCGATGGAATGTCGCATCCTTGCTCATTCGGTTGCGAGTATCGATGAAATGTCGCATCCTCGCGGATTTGGGTGCAAGTATCGATGGAATGTCGCATCCTTGCTTTTCAAAAATTTTGGTTTTGCGGGTACTGACTTGATGTCGTTTCCCCACAATTTTTGAAATTTGTGGTTTTCTCGAACCTTTGAGTTATGGATATCAACTGAAATGTTGCGTCTCCATGGTTTTTAGGTTTTTTTGGACCTTTGAAATTTGGGTTGTGGATATCAACTGAAATGTTGCGTCTCCACAGTTTGGATTTTGCAAGTATCGACGAAATGTCGCTTCCCTGCAATTTTGGAAGTGTCGAACGTGGTTCGTATGCTTCCGATTTGTGCGAGTATCGACTAAGCGTCACTTCCCCGCAGTTTTTTTTTTGAAAAAACCATTTTTTTTGTTTAAAGACATAAGGGTCATAAGTTTTGACCTAAAACCATTTTGGCGGTAAAAAGGCAGGGTGGACTAGGGTGGAGATCCCTGAATCCGGATTTTGTTTCAAACCATGAATTTTGGGTTCAAGGGTCGAAAATTTTGGTCAAGTTAGGGAAAGGTTCCTAAACTTGGATATATTTTTTTTTTGAACAATGAAACGATGAAAGTAAGCATTGTTCTAAATTTCTAGAAATTTCAACATTTGATATGAAAATTCTAAAAAAAGGGTGGGTTTAGCGAGCGTGTACCTGGAAACCGGTTTTGGCCATACAGGCATTGCTCTTACCCAGTTGGGTAAGTCTTCAAGGGTAGTACTGCTTTAAGAACTTGCCGTTGATGGGCAGCATACATCTGTCACCTTCCATGTTTAGGAGTGCGTATGCGCCATTAGAGAAAACCTTGTCAATGACGTAGGGTCCCTCCCATTTTGGCTCAAATTTGCCTTTGGACTTGTGAGCGAAGACCATTGGTCTTTTTACCGCAAGAACCAAGTCACTCTTTTTGTAGGCGTCGCCTGACCTTTTTATCGAAAGATCCTGCCATGCGTGCTTGGTAAAGTTCAATGCTTTGTTGAGCTTCGAGCCGTCTCTCATCGAGATTGTCCAGCTCATGGAGTCGCAATTTGACATTGCTTTCTTGAGTCATGTCATTTTGCAAGGATACCCTCAAGGAAGGAATTTGTACTTTCAAGGGCACGACAGCTTCGCATCCATAGACTAAGGAGAATGGTGTTCTATGGGTTGGTCCTCGAACGGTGGTTCGATAGGCCCACAAAGCTTCAGACATTTTGTCGCTCCAGTCTCTTTTGTGACTAGAGACCATTTTTTTGAGGATTTTGCAGAGTGTCTTGTTGAAAGCTTCTGCTAACCCGTTTGCTGCCGGATTGTATTGAGTCGAAGGATAGCTTTGGATTTTATATTTGTCGCAGAACCTGTAGAATCGATGATCCCGGAACTGTGGTCCGTTATCATGGACGAATCTTTTGGGTATGCCGAAACGACAAATGATGTTGGTGCGCAGGAACTGAAGGACTGATGAGGTCTTTATTTCGTTAAACGCAAATGCTTCTGACCACTTGGAGAAATAATCCGTAGCGGCGAAGATGAAGCGATGACCTTTGCTCGAAGGGGGAGAAATAGGACCTATGATGTCCATACCCCAGGCTTCGAAAGGCCATGAAATCGCTGTAGGATGCAGCCATTCTGGAGGCATGTGAATGTAATCTCCATGAACTTGGCATTGTTGGCAGCGCTTAGCAAATTGCATTGCGTTAGCTACCATGGTAGGCCAGTAATATCCTAACCTTTTTATCTGATCATAGAGCTTAGGTCCAGCCTGATGAGCTCCGTAAAGACCAACATGAACTTCTTTGAGTGTTTCTTCAGCCTCTTGTTGTGACAAGCAGCGTAGAAGTACTCCGTTGAAGGATTTCCTGTAAAGGATTTTTGAAGGAATATCCAAATGAAAGCTTGGGGTTCGCCTTTGGGTGCTTACCCGTTCTTTTGGATCTTCAGGTAGGATTCCGAACATAATGTAATCAATGAATGGATCCCTCCAGTCGCCGATTGAAGTTTGAAGGATTGAAATCCGACTTCCGACCACTTGGTGGCATTCAGCCACTGCTTGGTGTGTGTTAAGAGGAGGAAGGATTCTTCTTTCGCACACTGTGATTTGCATGTTTTCCCCTTCCTGGATTGCCATGGATGCGGCAAGTCCAGCTAGGGCATCTGCACGTATGTTTTCACCTCTACGAATGTGGGTGATGTGACAGATGTCAAACTTTTGCAGAAGTGATTGTGCCTTGTTGTAGTAAGGTAACAAATCTGGCTTCCTGACTTCAAATTTCTGATTCATCTGGTTGACGATCAGTTGAGAGTCTCCAAAGACTTCCAGCATGGTGATACTGGATTCGATGGCGAGTTCCAATCCTAAGATCAGAGCTTGATATTCAGCTGCGTTGTTTGTGCATGGTTCCAGTAGCGAGAAAGCGTGTGGAATCATAAATTTGTCGGGGCTAACAAAGAGGATGCCAACTCCCGAGATCAGCTGTCTTTTTTCATTTGTCCTGGTTGCACCGTCAAAGTACATGTCCCAGGAGGCACTTTGTGAGAAAGTCTCCACATTGTAGACTGGTTCGTCTGGGAGATCATCTCTGAGCGAAAAATCTTTAGGCAATGGATGCTCTGCGAGGAAGTCCGCTAGAGCTTGCCCTTTGATTGCCTTTTGTGGTACATACCTAATATCAAATTGTGACAGAAGGATGGACCATTTTGCCAGTCGAGCGTTGAGAGAACCTGCTTTTGTGACAAGGACCTTCAAGAGGTATTCCGATCTGAACACGGGCTCAGCGATTTCCGTGAGCGCCAGTGCTCAGAAAGAAATGAACCATAATTTCTCGAATCTGAATCTAAAAATGACGAGTTTTTTTTTTTTTGAAAGGCCAATATCGGGTTCATCAAAGAGAGCAAAAGGCACTCCAATCTGAACACGGGCTCAGTGATTTCCGCGAGCGCCAGTGCTCAGAAAGGAGAAGACCAAGATTTCTCCAATTTAAACCCAAAATGACGGAAGTTTTTTTTTTTTTAAAGATTTTTTATTTTTTATTTTATTTTAAAATTTTATTTTTATTTTTTTTTTAAATTTATTTTTTTTTTTGAAAAAAAAAATTTATTTAAAAGACGAGAGAGTACACATAGGCCTCCTAACCCGGTCTTATGAAATCTTGATTGATAGAATTGCCCCCAGGTAAGGGTAGGATTACTTAATGAACCCATTTGGAGGACCCTTGCCTAGAACAGTCAAGCTGTCTCCACACTCTGGACAAGGCTTTTCTTGAATCAATCATGATCAAAGAACGCAGTTGGTTTAACCTTAGTGGTCTATGTCTTTTTTTTTTCAATTATATTTTTATTATATTATATATTTTTTTAATGAACTCATCGAAGAGAAACGATGGCCCAAAACCTTAGTCGAACAGGCTCAACATTTCTGCAAGCGCGATGAACGATAGGAGCGGATCAAGGTTTCTCAATTTTGAATTCGAAATGAAAAAATCTAATTTTTTTATTTTTTTATTTTTTATTTTTTTTTAGATCTTTTATGAACTCATCGAAGAGAAACGATGGCCCAAAACCTTAGTCGAACTAACTCAACATTTCTGCAAGCGCGATGAACGATAGGAACGGATCAAGGTTTCTCAATTTTGAATTCAAAATGAAAAAATATGATTTTTTTATTTTTTTATTTTTTTTTCTTTTTTGATCTTTAATGAACTCATCGAAGAGAAACGATGGCCCAAAACCTTAGTCGAATAGGCTCAACATTTCTGCAAGCGCGATGAACGATAGGAACGGATCAAGGTTTCTCAATTTTGAATCCAAACTGAAAAATCTGATTTTTTTTGTTTTTTTGTTTTTTTTTTTGAAAAGAGAAAGAGTGGAAATAAATTCAAAGAATTAAAAATTTCCAAAAAATCTCATCTCATTTTTTTAGATGCGGAATCCAACATAGGCCACCAATTATAAAGTAGCCAAGGAATCGAGAAAAGAAATATAAGCATAGAGCAAAATATATGTTATGCAAATATTTCATTTCTAGCATCGTGTTCTCAAATAAACGGGTCCCACCGGGTGTAGCCAGCTAGATGGACCGCGCTCCTGCTCGGTTCTACCGAGGTCGGCGGACGTGGGAGCCCGTCGGGTCCAACCCTTTCGTAACCGGGGGGCAAGGGCGTGCATCAACATTTCTTTTTTTTTGTGGGTGTGCCAGATTTTCTATTTTACTTGGAATTGCAAGTGGTGATCCGGAGATCAACCTTCGCAAGTAAAAAGGAAATCAACTTCTTTCAAGTTTTCCATTGCACATATATTTAAGAAAAGAGACATTTTCTTGGTTTGCCGTGAAAGGCGATTTTTTTGGCATTTATAGCCGATTTTGGCATTTATAGCCGGTTTCTGGCGTTTATAGCCGATTTTGGCGTTTATAGCCGATTTACAATCCTTATCAATAATGAAAGACAAGAGTTGTGATTTTTGTCTCTTTTGAAAAAATACAAACTGCAATGAAAAGCAAGAAAAGGATGATCTAACTTCTCAGGAGATTGTGGAGGACCTGTTTAGATTGACGGTCGCAAGCCATATGTGGGCTTCACCATCATCCATGCAGATGAGAACAGAGGATGCTATTGATTCGCTTGGCTTGGCTATAACCTCAGGTTTTTAGAGAACAAATACCAAAAGAAGGTCCTATGTCCAATAAAAAACCGAGTAGACGGGCTTGAAAAGCCATGTCTAAGCCATTGGCGGCAGAAGGAGAAGGCAAGGACCTTGGGGGGGGGGGGGTGCCCCCCAAGGGACTTTTGCCACCTTGTAGTGGTGGTCGGTGTAGGATTTCCGCAGAGTTTTCTCTCTTAGATTTCTGATGCCTCTTTCTGTCTGAGTTTCCGGATTTTCTGCAGTCTATTGTCTGTGTGTCTGCTGTTCTTGGAGAGCTCTCCTATTTATAGGCTTTTAGGTAGCCATTTATGAGGGTTTATGAGCCTTGATTGTCATAAAGCTACATAAAGGGAGGAGTTACAAAATTGAATTCTTTATTTTGTAACTTCTTTTTCTTGGCTTCTGATTGGCCGGAGGAGATTGAGGGCATTTAATCGCCTTTAATCGCCATGATGGGAGGAGTTTCATGGGTTAAATGCCATGAATCTCTTGACTTGTAACTCCCGGATGCTTGCTTCTGATTGGTCCGTCCAAAGAAATGGATTAATGACTGTAATAAAGCTAGTCAATTAATCGCATTAAGTGGTCGCCGAGCATCTGAAGAGTCGCGGGCCGTGCCGTGTCTTTTGGGATTCTTCTGGCGATGATCATCGATGGATCTTCATGAAGATCGACATCGGATGACCATGTAATTTCAGGTGTTTGTTGCCAACAGCAGGTCGGTGCCATCTGTCCTGCCGATTTCTCGATCGGGTCGGGTAGAAAGCACACGTTTTTTGGTTGACCGGGTGGCGATCAATATTGTTTTCGATACTCTTGATGATTGACCCGTGTTTTGGACGGATGTCAGAGGATTTGGTGTCTCAAAAGTATGAATTTTAGAAAATACTAGAGGCTGGGCGCTTCGAATCGCGAAAAAACGGCGAGAACCGGGGTTTCCGGGGCCTTCCCGGCGACCCCGGGCTCTAGGGTCGCCGGCGACCCCGAGCCAGGGTCGCAGGGGCCTGCGACCCTGGGGGGTTTTCCCCCTTTTTGTCCCGTTTTGTGTCCGTTTTTGCTGTTTTTCTATTCTTTTTTCTTCTGTATTTTTCCTTGACTTTTTTGACCATTTATTGGCCTGATTTCCCTGTAGGAAACCTGATGAGAATCCTTGCGTTTTATTTTGCAAAGTTTCCAATTTCCTGAGAAAGCCGAAGACTTTGTCGCGCAGAGCTGCCGATTTTCCGTCAGAAGCTGAAACTGGGCCAAACGATGTCGGAATGACCTGAAATTTGGTGTGAAGCCTCTTGAGCAATAAATAAGACCAACATAGGCTTTTGTTTGAGTTTTGAAGCCGTTTGGGGTCCTATCACCAGTAGACTTACTTTTGCCGCGATGAAGATGTCGCGGTTTGATGTGCGGTCAACCGATGTCCGATTGACTTGAAATTTGACAGGGAACCTATTGGAGTCATTTTAAGATGATCCATAGGCTCTGTCTTGGAAACCATGGTCCCAGAGAGCTTTGCCGCCGAGAGGCTTGATTTGGCTTCCGAGCGTCAAACTATGGTCAAATGTTATCGAAATGACCTGAAATTTGACGTGTAGCCCTTTATAAGCATTTTGAAGCCGTCCATGTGCTCTATCTGATGAGTAATGGCCTCGGTGGTTCTCGCCGCCGAGAGGCTTGATTTAGCTGTTCGAGGGTTGATGTAGGGTCAAACGTTGTCGGTTTGACTCGGAACTTGACGTGGAGCCTTTTGAAAGTATTTTGAGACCATCCATCGGCTCTGATCGAAGATTTGGTGTCTCCGATGCTTTCGCAGCCGAGAGCTCCTTTTCGGTTGTCGGAGAAGCGAAGTTAGGCCAAATGATTTTGAAATGGCCCGAAACTTCTTGTGTACTCCTCTTTTGGCTGTCTTGAAGGATCTTGCAGTTTTTGTTTGATTCTGACAAGATTTGATTTTTTGGAAGTAGCATTGCCTATTTATGGCAGGTTGCGACTTCATGTAGCTCTTTCGATCTTGAAGAGGCAAAGTGACATTTTTGGTGTCAACAACTACTCTCCTAAATTCCTCAGAAACTTCGTCATCCCCTTCTTCAGCGTCCACTAATTTGTAAACACCCATGCCATCATTGATGTTCGCATGTTGTGCGGAGGATTCGGGTTCTGGAACGACAGGCAGAGATTCGCAGCCTAACTTATCAATGTTGGACATAATTTCCTCTAGTCGGGACTGCTCTACCGGGGGTAATTTCCATCGCCTTAGATTGCCTATATGTTGATGATGACCAAAATCTTCTACCACTACGGTTCCTATGTTTTTGGGTTTTTGGGGTTTTCTGATTTTTTGGGATTTTTGGAATGATATGGTAAAGGTGGGGTTGGAGATGGGCTATCTACCGAGGAGGATCCTCCCCGCTGGCGTGGCCAGGTAGTGGGGCGGTATACCACTTCGTGATCATCGAGGTCACTGGTTTCCCATATTTCAAGGTCTTCTTGAGAGGGGTCTCCTCGCCAATGGCGCCAGGCAATGGGCCAATATACCACTTCTTCGCTGGTAGGGTCTTCAATTTCCCATGTTTCACGACTCTCTCGGAGTTCGGTAATCGACGTTTTTTCTGGGTAAATGAGTCGGCTTGCTCACAGTCAGCATGTTACATGATAGGATATGGAACCCTGGATCAATGGTGTGGTCTGCATTGTCCACTTCTTTTGGTGAATGGAGCTCTCTCCAAGTGCCGAAAATTTCCTCATAAGTTTCGCTTTTGGATGACACAGAGTCTTCCCAATTTTATACTAAAATGGCCTTGCCTTTGTCATTTGGATCCAAATTGTGGCATCCCTCCTTGGTCGGTGGTGCGCTGGGTTCTAAGATTTTATCGTGTCTTACAAAGTGTTCATCTAAGGCCCAGTCCTCTCGTTTATACCTCATATTACCATGGGTATCGTAACCCAATCCTTCTGCTCTTGCTCTAGGATCTGGTATGTAAGGATCGAGAATACCTTCTCCGTTCTTTCCTAGCCCAAATCCAGGTTGATATCCCATCTTCTTCATTAGAGTCCATCCTCGGGCTTGACTTTCGTTGTTTGTTGCTGGACTTTGCAAGGAGGATAATTTAGAGAACGTATTTTGCATGGGGTTCATGTCCATTAAGGAGATGAGAGGGTCAGCCCTGTATCCATGGATTTTGACATCTGGGGTCATAAGAGCGGGTTGTAGGGTCGGGAGTATCTGAAGTTCCTCTGGTTCAATGACAGGCGGGTCCCCCATCATCTTCATGATCTTGCCTAAGTAAGGGAATTTGACACATTGGTGTCTGCTTGACATGACGGCGTTCATATGGTTCAACCATCGGCGTCCCAGAATTAAGTTGAAAGTGGCAGGGATATCCATGATATAAAATTCTTCTGGCATCGAGATCGGGCCCGCTTGCACCAACAGCATAATTTTTCCACATATTGTTTTCTTATTCCCGTCATAACCGGTTACAACCATAGGGGCTGGAGTTAGGTCCTTTATAGCGAGCCCTAATGCTTTGTAGGTTTTCACGGGGCATATGTTCAGTGACGCGCCGGTGTCGACCAGGGCTCCTGACATTTCTTTCCCCGCTATCTTAATCGTTAAATGTAGGGGAGATGTCCTCGCTTCAGGTGGTATTTCTTTTAGTTCCTGTTCGGTAAAAGTGACTGCAGGGAAGGGAGCTCCAGGGGCTAAGGCTGCGATGGTAGTTCCCAACTCTTCGGGGGTTGTGCCTACAGGGACTTGTAAGCGTGTGATAGCCTCAAGTAATTGTTGCTGATGTTTGGGTGACGTTTTAATCAAATCGAGGACAGATACCTTAGCTGGGATCTTTGTGAGGTGTCCCCAGAGGTCGTACTCTATCCCCGTTTCTATGGAAGTATAAGCTCTTTCATCAACTGTTTCCTCGACCTGAGTGTTGGGATTCTGAGAATCTAAGTTTTGAGCAATAGGGTGAGGAGGTAGCCGGGGAGGACGAATCCATCTAGATCGGAAGTGAGCCTGAGGCGCGTTTGTATCCAGGTGAGGGTCTAGTTGGAATTTGTAAGGATCGGTGGTTCTTGGTCGTCTAACTCATCAAAGTTCACCCTGTAAAGGTCAGGAGAATCAACGATCGCGCCCATCCCAGAATTGAAGATTTTGAATTTAGTTTTCCCATCCCATGGTGTGACGTATTTTCGATGGTCCTCTTCCTCAAAGAATTCATCGTGGCATGGTTGGCTATGGTTTATGCTCCCTTGGGCCGGGGCATCAACACATTGGTGCTCTATCATGGCGATGTTTATCAATTGAGTCTGTGGGCTTTGTCCAGAGGTTGATGGTCCATGTTGAGGCAGCGGGTTGGTATAGATCTGCATGTTAGGAACATTTTGCACTGGATTGGGGGTTGCATTTTGATTAGGAGGGGCGTTCCATGGGTCGTTCGCGCCCATCGGCCTGATATTGCTCCAATCGATTCTGCCTTCGTCATTGAGATCATAGATCAGGTCTCTAACCGTGTAGCATTGGGTGAGGTCATGCCCCGGCATCCTATGGTAGGCACAAAACTTGTTTTTGTCCAGGTGTTCCGACTAGGCTTGTGGTCGTTCCGGAGGGAGTTGGAGGGCGTTCTAGTTTAAGAGGGACCAGAAGACAGCGGTCCAAGGTTGTGGAAGGGATGGGTAGTTCGCCCTTTTGGCCCCGAATCTTCTTCTATTCCCATTGTTCATGTTGTTTTGGTTGCCATTATTGCCTCTATTGTAATTGAAGGGGACGGTACCATAGCTGGGTTGAGGATTTGTGTTCTGATTTTGTGGCAGAACTATCAAATTTGGAACCGGTTGTATAGGATTTGGATTTTGGTTTTGATTCACCGGGGGCCCTTGATTCCTTGGCGGTTGTTCATAACCTTGGTTGTTTCTTGGAGGATTTCGATAATTCTGATTGTTCTGCTGATAATTCTGGTTGTTCCTCTGATAATTCGGGTTACCACCTTGGAAATTGGGATTGCCATTTTGTCCCTGGTTCTGGTGTTGGTTAAAGCTAACACTGTTGCGTTCTTGGTATGGTCGGTAGACCTCTTCTTGATTCGAGCTCACTTTAGGGGTTGTGCGGCTTTCCTGTTGGGTAGTTGTGCCCACTCTACGCGTGTTTTTCTTATGGTCAATGATGGTGTTCAATACTCCTTCGTCTAAATTTTGTTTCATCCTGGACAATCTACGGTATAGGCCACTCCAACTAACGACTTCTCCAATCGTCATTAAGGCTCTCATCGGATCTTTCATATTTGATATGGCCATCCTCACTTGTTCCTCTTCTTGCATGTTGCAGTCTGATCGCGCAAATTGATTTTTCCACCTCACCGCGAATTCCTCATAGTCCTCATTGTTCTTTTGTTTGAGGTTCTCTAAGTCATGCCACAGGGGTTTGTTTTTAGTTAGGTGCTGATACCATGCTAGAAATTTCTCTACTACATCCTCGAAGGTATTAATCTTGTGGGAAGATACAGACGTATACCAAGTTAATGCATCCCCCGTTAATGATTCCTAAAAATAATTTATGAGCATGGAGTCATTGTCAGCGATGGCGCGACAGTTGTTACAGAATGAGACTAGGTGGTGTTGAGGGTCGGTTGTCCCATCATAAGGTATGAACTTAGGAGCTCTAATAGGGAAAGGTGACCTTTCTTTTTCTTCCTTCTTAGTAAAATCGTAGAACCCTAGCTTTTTTCCAATCAAGCTCGGGGACTTTTTCTTGATTTCATTTTTAAGCTCTTCTACATTTTTCTGCAGTTCTTTGAACGCTAGAGGATCTAGGTATTGAATCATCTGTGGCAGGTAACCTCCTTGTGGTTCTAGTGGAACAGGGGCGTAAGCTGGCTCTTGGAACTGGTCTTGGAAATATGATTGCGGGACAGGTTGATAGCCTTGGCTCAGCTGAGTTCCTCCGTGAGCGACCGACTGTCCTCTGTATGGGTCACCCATTGGACTTAAAGCGGGTGGCTGATACGCCTGCTGATAGCTCGGTTTGTTCGCTTGATATGTTTGATAAGGATTTCTAACTCCTGCGGGATTGATAACCTGCGCGTTCTGGACTGGGGGGCCTCTGGTCTGAGTTAGGCATTTGGTAGATCGGGGCCGTCTGATTTTGATAGATGGGAGGGGTCCTCTCATATTGAATCGGATGGGGGTATAATATATCAGTGCTAGCCGTCAAAGGATTATAAACCGCTTGATTGATTGACGAAGGAGTCATCACCTGGAATTGGGGTCGGGTTACTTAATGTTGTCGGTAGACATCTGGCGTTCCCATGTGAGTCAAGGGATTATGGTATGAGGTGTTGGGCATCGCCAACTGACCCGTGTTTACTGGACCATGACTTGTCTGATGATACGGATTCTCATTTGTCACGAGAGTCCGGGATGGTGCGACGATTCTAACTGGTGTGGTGATAGGTGCATCCGTAGGCATCCCATACTGTGGGATAGAAGATGTAATCGGCTCGGCCTGACTGATCAGGGAAGAATAAGGTGTAACTTGCGAGACAACAGGATCATTCGCGCGGAGAGAGTAATCTCTCGACAAATCATTATTTGTGAACTCTATACCTTATAACCTGGCCGGTAGGATTGACTAAGTCTGTGTAAGTTACCCCTGAATGTGAGGAAAGCTGATTCTCCCCTGATGAATGAGATGGGGTGGATGTGTTAGACTGATTCCTTCCCATTGTGATGGTATTGACTGGCAGGGGGCCTCCTTCGAAGAGGGATCGTCTCATCTGTTGTGGGTCATGGCTTGATGTTGCTGAGGATCCATCTAATACTCTGGAGGATTCTATACTCTGGGGGGCTTGGTGTGACCCGCTAGTGGTGCGGAACAATAGTGGGGGTGAGAGGGGTTGAAAGTCGGGCATCCCGAACGTGTAACCCTCCATTTATGAAGAAGTACTTAGATGAGAATAGAGAGAAAGAGGGGATGAGAGGAGCGCGTTTTATGTTGTTTTATAGTGAGTGTTGGTGCAAGTTTGTTTCTTATGATGTAATGGGGGAAAGCTTAGTGGACGGTGCATTCGAACCTTAGGTTTAATTTCGGACTAGACTCATAACAACCCTAAACTGAATGGGACACGGGCATCTGATCATTGATTGGATGTTCGTGTCCTAAAATAAAATCCTAGAAAGACCCAAATAAGTGACAAGAAAACAAAAGAGGTCCCATCACGATCGCCAGGCTGTCGGATGTGAATTTCAACCCCCCCCCAAAAAAAAAAAGAAAGGGCATTTGCATTTTGCGTGGGGAAATCTCTATTCATCTATACATGCTATTTAAATTTTACATCAAAAATGAGGATTCCGACTATCCTCAAAATCAATGGATCACGATCGCCAGCTACGGATACGGCCGTAACACCGTTCTTCGACGAAAGTCGAAGAAATGTAGGGAGAAAATAAGTGGGTGGGTTCTTCCTCTCATCTAATGTGCTGCCGGCAACACACGACGGTTGTCCCATCACATTAATTTGGGTCTCTTTGGGTCTTTTTAATATAGGGTCAAATTAGGGTCATGAGTTAAAGTCCAAATAAAGGTTAATCCTCACACAGCATAATCATAATAAATCCAAGTAAAATAAATTAAATAAAATAAAGAAAATAAATAGGGGGAGGTGCCAAATATTTAAGAAGAGGATTGGCCCCATTCCCGGGTACCCCCTTCAGATCCCTTGGCAAAATAAGGTTTAAAGGCTGGCTTTTCAAATCAAAATGATGATGCAAATGAGATTTTGACTTGTGATTTCTGTGTTTTTCGTGTGCGATACACGAGTGATAAAAGTGAAAGGCCGATGGGCCATAATTGATTGGAGGTGGCCGATGGGCCAGTGTTTGTTTAAGGGTGGCCGATGGGCCGTGATTGTTTAAGGGTGGCCGATGGGCCGAATGTGAAATCACTCATCTCATCTCGTCATTCTCATTTATTCAATTTTAGAAGTCAGTTCTTCATTTCCTTTTATCATTAAGTTCGATTAAATATTTGGCACCTGAGGTGGAGGAAGAAATAAAGGAAAAATCTTTTTGGGTTTATTTTGTTGAGTTTATAGTTTTTATGGATTTTTTGATATGGGGTTAGAAGGGCCTAACTAGGGGATTTACTTGGATTTATGTAACTAATGCTTTATTACTGATCATCGGATTAACCTTAACCTAAGGTCCTAGACCGCCCACATCAGCTTTCCCGATTCCCTAACGGAACAGAAAGAGTGATGGGGTGAAGTCTAATGCTCTAAACTACCTAACAAGGTAATCCAATTTAATCCTAGGGTGCAAATAGCCAAAGTTTGATAATTCCTACGCCTAAGCAGTTTGTTGGGTAAAATCTTAATTGATTTTATTTGTTGCGAGTTGTGGTTTTGATTGAAAGTGGTTTAGAGATGTTTTAGGGATCTGGTTAATGTGTTTTTCTATATTTTAAAGTTATGTTATTTTTAATTTAAATCAGAATTCTAAAAAGTAGTCGAAAATCATAATTCAAGATTAAAACAGGGTAGGGCGCCCAGGGGGTGGAGCCTATCTTGACAGTTATGCTTTTCAGACTTTTTGATCTCTTTTCGGAATTCCGGGGTTTTTAAGGGCTATGTTTTAATCTGAGAAATTTTTTAATGTCTCTGATGTTCTAATGTCAAAATGATGCGGGTCCGGGTTTTGAAACAAAATCAAGAATTCGTGTTTTATTGCGAGTGGAAGGATAGGCACCAAAGGGGTGGCGACCAGGTGAATTGGCAGGATGGGCCCCAGGGAGTGGTGCCCAGGTGGATCTGGCAGGATGGGATTTAATTATTGGTCTTTGGGTCCGGGGATTGATTTAGGTTCTGGTCTTAATTAGTTTAAGTTGTAAGGTGTTTAATTATTGATTTTTAGTTGAGTTGGTTGGGTAGGGTTGAAATGTAGGTTAGGTGTCCAGAGGGTGGTGCCTAAGTGAATCTGGCAGGATGGGCACCCAGGGGGTGGCGCCCAGATGGATTGATAGGATAGGTGCCAAGGGATTGGTGCCTAGGTGGAATCTTTATGTTTTGGTCGGTTCCAAAGGGTTTTGGGTATTAAGTCTGAATCGATTAAGGTTCCAAGTGTTTTAAGGTTAAAAGTATTCTGTTATGTGGATTGTGATTGGTTTGAGATTTTAATTAGTTAAGTTGTGAATTTGGGGCTTTTCTATAAAAAAAAGTAAGCTGGGCACCCATGGTGTGGTGCCCAGGTGAATCTGGCAGGATGGGCACCCAGGGGGTGGTGCCTAGACGAATGTATTTTATGGTTCGGTTAGGTTTTGTGATTCTTTGGTCAACTCAAGCTTGAATTGATTTAAGGATTTAGGATTTGATGGAAAGTGTTTATTCGTGTTCAGTTGGGGATGAATTAGGTCCCAATTAATTGGGTTTAATGGTTTCCTACGGAATGGACAGGGTAGGTGGAGTTCACAGGCTGGGCGCCCAGAGGGTGGTGCCCAGGTGGATTGACAGACTAGGCGCCAAGGGGGTGGTGCCTAAGTGGATTGACAGGCTGGGCACCCAAGGAGTGGTGCCCAGGTGGCTGTCTTGAGGTTCGAGTTGATTCGATGTTCTTTAAATTAATTCAAGGGTAAGTTGATTAGGGTCTCAGGTTTCTTAAGTCCTAAAGTGTTTTAATGTGTTAATTCGGGTTGGTTTAATTAGAGGTTTCAATTAGGAATTACTTAGTAAAGGGATAGGATGGGCACCAGGGGAGTGGTGCCCAGATGGATTGGAAGGCTGGGCGCCAGGGGAGTGGTGCCCAAGTGGATTGGAAGGATGGGCGCCCAAGGAGTGGTGCCCAGGTGGATCTCTGTCTTGATTTTGTGTTGTGTGCTCGTTTCAGATTAATTCAGGTTTAGATTGATTAACGTACATCCGTAACTTGATGTGAGTGAAAATGTGAACATACTCGCCAACATCTTCTCTCAATATTAAACTCCCGTTCTTTCTTATGTCAATTTTAAATAGCTTCTTTAGGTACTGATCCATTGCTTTTCTCCTTGTAGTCGCATCAACTCTCTCTCCATCCAATACTACAGATGGGAACTCCCACAAACCAGCAAGCAATCCTTCATCTGGCCATTTTACAAGAAGGAATGCACTATTTTCACTGTGTGCCTTCCAAAATTCTGGATCTTTGCAGCCTGTTATCTCAATGACACAAACTGCTGCAAAATCGTGTCTTTGTTTTGCCTTTGCAACCTTCATTGGAAAATCTGTAACTTGTACGGTTTGACAGTTTCTGGAGACAGACATTGCATGACATTGGTCTGAAATGGGGCATGCGGAACAACTTGGGCTTAATGGAGTGCAGACAGTTGCCCCAAGTTCCATGAGAGCCTGGTTAAAATCTCCGGGCCTGGAAGGGTCAACAAGTTGCCCTGCCAATTTCCTACAAGAAAATTAGAACACATGCATTCCAAAGGGAAAGGCAGGGAGAAAAAAGAACATAATAGGTGGGACACATCTTCCATATCTTTCAGCGGGTGAGAGCCAACATCGATAGATACTAGAGGCTAGAGCAACTCTGCCAGAACAATCCCAAATTCCCAATCATCTGGTTGGGATGCTCACTGTGTGAATTGTGCATCCACAGTGGCTCAAACAGATGAGTGTCTGTACTCTGTACCACGTAAATATGAACCCCAGCTCTACAAACTGCTTGTCATGAAGGAAAAAAGCATAATATAATGGGCCAACGATTGTGTGAAATTAAGGAATAGACTAAAATGCCTGGTAAATTCAAAACTCACCAGAAGCTCTTGACAGTTGTGGACTCTTTTGGATTGGCGGAAATGGCCTTCAGTCTGGAAATCACTCTTATTACATTTCCATCCACCACAGGAACTACCTCAAATCACGAACATTGAAATGTGAATAAACCTAACAGATTATCCTAGAGTGTAGTAGTAGATAGTAGCAAAGCCACACCTCCTTGAAAGCTATAGAGGCAATAGCCCCTGCTGTGTAATCCCCAATTCCCCTGACCTTGCGAAGTGAAGAAACAGTAGTAGGAAACTCACCTCCTTCACCTATTGATTTTGCTCCCTAATCAGCACAACAAAAAATACAGAATGATTTTCTTTGAAAAATGAAATTACATTTATCTGTTCAATACACTCTTGCTGGATCAAAAAGGATGCATGAAGCATATCAAGTGGTAAGGTTTTTCATCATTCAATAAATAATTTTAATTGCATTCACAATTTGCTTACCTATACTTGTAGATGCATGGAAAACATATTTCTGGAGTTCTTAGGGCAAAAATAGATAAGCTCATTGAAATTTGAAAACAAGTTTTGCATCACAGTATCAGAAGGTGGCAAAAGGAACAATGCAAGAAACGGAGAAGAAAATAATGGCATCAATCGTACCTCTAACAGAAAACGAGCACGCCTGTGGAAAACATATTTCTGGAGTTCTTAGGGCAAAAATAGATAAGCTCATTGAAATTTGAAAACAAGTTTTGCATCACAGTATCAGAAGGTGGCAAAAGGAACAATGCAAGAAACGGAGAAGAAAATAATGGCATCAATCGTACCTCTAACAGCAAGCGAGCACGCCTGTAGTATCCCAAACCAGCCCACATCTCATTAACTTCCTGCAGAGAACACCTCCTGTTTTAGAATCCATAAATGACAATGGCAACCCCTCTCAGCGTGCGCATCTCTAATGTAATCTTGTCACTTTTGAAGTTTGATTCCTTTCCAAAGAAACATTACACATTCTTCCTTTTAGGTTCATGCATGTTTGGGATGAAATTTTGGGCTGCCCAGAGTCTATTCAAATTTTTTTTCTACAAGGTTATAAAGAGTAGTTGAAAATAATGATAGTGTTTTCCTAGTGCTCATGCATAAAGAGCAATGGTGAGGATAATGTTCTCACATTTCACCAAAGATCATAAATTATGGCTTACCAGCAAATCATTGAATATTTACAAGAGATATTTAGAAAGAAATCTCATAATAGAAGGAGATTCTTTAAATGGAATCAAGTGGACTCCCTATATAAATAAAATGGCCGCCAATCCATTGGTAGCTCATTGGTGAGGGACCTCCACAGAAATAGCCAGGGTTCAATCCCTGGTTGTAGAGCGGATGGTGAGGAACTTGGGTAGGATGTGTGAGCATTTACTAGAGCAAAAAAAAAGTAGAATATAGATAAATGGCCATGTTTAGTGATTTATCTCCTGAAAATAACTCAAGGAAACAACATACTTACATAATTACAACAGAACTTAAGGGGTCGTTTGTTTGCTGTTGTAGGTGCAGAAAATAATGACCCACAATGAGGGGGGAGCCTTAGAGGACTTATCCGATGATGATGATGACTGGGAATGACTGGGTGCCGTCCGAAAGCCTGAAAGGGAAGAGCAAACGGTCAGAGGACCCTGGCCTGGGCGGCGCAAGGCTCTCCGATGCCAAAGTCAGTGAATGAACTGGAACAATGGAAGGAGAGGAAGAAGAGAGACAGAGTAACAGTTCTAGGAGTTGTATTGTGCGTACCTTGCATGTGGAGAGGCAGTCCTTTTATAGACGATTTGGAAGATATCTAGGACGATATCTTGGCATGGGTCTCATGATTCGACTGGGAAGTCATGATCAGCCCACGTTGCAATTAATACGGTCCAATCCAGCCCACTCCGCATTAAATGCGCGTCGGATCAGCCCACGTCGCATTTAATGCGCGTCTTGTTGGGCCAGATCGTGTTGGACGCCTTTGGCGGTAGGGGATCGTGGGATCTGCCCTCGGGCCTTGCCCTGATGTGGCCTAAGCCACTGGATGTTGCCTTGTCAGGATCTGGTGAAGATTGTGAGCGGCTGGATGTCGCGTCTGTCCCACTAGCTCGTGCCCTTATCCCACCACGTGCCTGGTGACGTGGGGGATGAGGGGCGTGAGTGGAGACTCTTTCTGTCTTCGGCTCCCATCCCGGCTTCTTCAGCCGAGGTGGAGCTTTCTGCCGAGATGGCGCCCGGGGTGGCTCAGTTCGGCGCTAGTGGCCTGGAGCTGCCTGACTTCGGCCGGACCCCCCGTCCTGGTGGCCGGGGTGATCTTGGTGCCACGTGGGTGGCACGCGGAGGGCACGTGAGAGTGCTTAGCCTCATCTGATGGCTGTGATTAGCGTAATCCTGGGGTTCTGGAAATCTCCCCACACAATTGCCCCCTAGCTTTTGACCTCTCAAGCGCCCTAGCCTTTAGGGGTGGAAAGCTAGAAGAGTCCGTCTGGGGGTGTGGCGACCATTGCCTGGTGTCGCTTCAACTGTCCTGAAGCAATGAATGCTCTGTCTTGCCTGTACTGGGAAGCGAGTCGACGGTTACACGCGTCGGCTCTTCACTGATCGCGCTGTCTTATTGATGGAATAGGCGCGGATCGCGAAATCCATCCTTTTGAATTTCGAAAGTAGCGCGCGCCGAGGGTTTCTTCTCCATAAATAGGGTCGTCTTCTTTTCTTCTTGCTTCTGATTTCTTTTCGCCTTCGCCTTCATCTCCGATTTCTGCTCTGCCGCTCAAGATTTTTCTAGCGAGGACGACCGTAGGGCGTGTCTGGATCTGTACTCGAGTCGCCTCTTTTCGTCTCTGTAAGTCGCTTCACGCCTCTGTGTAGCTTTTTCCTAGGGTTCAGCAGCTTTTAGGGTTTTTTCTTTTGCTGTATTCTTCTTTCTAGACATGGGCACCCCTAGGTTCAGTTTAGACACCGAAGAGGGCATAACCAGATTTAGGGCTGCATTCTATATTCCGGAGCGAGTCCTGCTCAAGCCAGCAGACTCCGTTGACTATGCCACGATGCGCTGGTCCGGCGGCTGGATGCCGTTCCCTCTGATCTCTGTGATCGAGGGCGGGGTCAGGTTTCCCCTGCACCCTCTACTTAGAGCCTGCCTTAGTACCTGGTCCCTCACCCCTTGCCAGCTGATGCCCAATGGCTATAAGGTCATCATGGGCACTGCGAAGCTGAACGAGGTTTTGGGGATCGACCTGGGTGTCCATGATATCGAGGATACCTACGACATCTGCAAGGCCAGGGAAGGGAAATATTATCTCCGGGTGAAGCCGCAGCGAAGAGGCTTCGTCCTGGCCTTGGAAGATTCAAGTAAGAACGCCGAAGAAGCCTTCTTCTGTGTTTCGGGGGACTGGGAGTTCGGCGCTGGCGAAAGTAGGAGGCTAGCGGTCCCGCGCCGCCCTGGGACAGTCCCAAGTAAACATCGCTCCTTTTCATTCATTTCCTTTGCTTGATTTTGACGATGCCGAGCTGACTCCTCTATTGTTTGCTATGCAGAGGCAGGTGCGAGACGACGCCGAGCTGCGAGTGAAGGGTGGAGGAGGAACCCCGACGATATCAACAAGGTCGAGAGGTACAAGGGGCACGAGACTAGGTCTGCCTGGAAGCTGCTCGGATACACGCCGAGATACCGCGGCCACTACCAGAGGACCGGGGTACCCGAGGTGGATGAAACGCATCCTGATCGTCCAACTGTCTCCCTTGCTGTACCTTCCGGGATCCCTTTGAGCGATCCTGCTGCTGGCCGAGCTGCATCTGGATCCGAGGCGTCCACTTCAAGTTCTGAACCATCGAACCTGAGGCAGATAGTGGACGCTTATTCTTCCGATCGGGAGGAAGACATGGCGGGAAGGTCGAGGGAGCCTGCTGTCAAGGACCTAGCGGCCAAGTTCAAGCGGGGCCCCTCTTCCTCTGCGACGCCATCTCCTGCCAGCACCCGAGCAGCTTCGAGCTCGGGAGGTGCTGGCGACACTTCCGCTCCTGCTCCTGCTCCTGCTCCTGCTTCCGCTCCTGCTCCTGCTCCTGCTCCTGCTTCGAGTGAGGGGGTTCGGCGACGTTCGCCGGAGCGCCCGAGGGAGGGGTCCCCGCCCAGGAAGAAGTCCAAGGCGGGTGAGAAGGACCTGGGGGCCGAACAGCTTCCGAAGAGTAAGACCCCTGCGCGGGCCCCCGGAGCCAAGGCTCCAACGGACAAGAGTGCACCGGCTGAGAAGAGCGTGCTGGCAGGCAGGGCGTCCGGCGGGACGACCCGCGAGCACAGCACCTCGGCGGGGCAGGGATCCGGGTCGTCCTCCGGACCCCGAACTGCCCCACCGCCATGGAAGCCGAGGATGGAAACGCAGCTCGGCAAGCCTCTGAACGTTGAGGATCGGCTGCTGGGGAACGCCGACGTTATTGGGGCTCTTGCCAAGGCCTGCGCTCTGCCGCGAGATATGGAGACGCATGAGAGGTTCGACGATGAGAGCCTGATGGTTTCGGCGATCCAGGCCAACCTCCTGGTAAGTGTTTTCAGCGTTTTTCTCTTAAGTGACCCAGCTTGACTGCCCCGGTCTGACCCACTCCTTCCATGTGCAGAACGTGCAGAGGCTCCTGACTGTGGTGGGAAGGAGCGACCGGAAAGCGAAGAGGGTCTCCCAGCTGGAGACCGAGAGAGACAAGCTGAAGAAGGAACTGGAGGAGCTGCAGGCGGGAATGGAGCGGATGAAGAAGGCCAGCGTTGATGAGGCTGCTCGGCTGGCATCGGCTCTGGCTGATGTCGCCGAACTTACGTCGAAGGCCAATCATCTGAAAGGCGAGGTCTGGGCGAGGAACAAGAAGACCGCCGAGCTGGAGTCGGAACTGGCAAGATTGAAGGCTGAATCGACGGCTGAGGGGACGAGGCTGCGCGGTGAAGTGCTGGCTGGGCGAGCCGAAACAGCGAGGCTGAAGAAGGAGAACGCCGAGCTGGAGAAGGAGAAGGCCTCTCTTCTGCCCGAGGCCCAATCCGCCTTCCAGGATGGGGTGGATCATGCCACTGAGCTGTATGAGATGCAGGTGGAGGAGATCACCGCCATCCTGTTCGAGGAAGGATGCCTGGCCGCACTGAGACGTGCGGGGTCCCCGAAGACCATCCTGTCTATCGGGACCTGCCGAAGTACTCGGAATCGGCTCCTGAGCCGAGCTCCGCTCCTGCAGCCGAAAGTGCCCCAGTTGAAGCTCCTGCAATCGCTCCTGCTGCTGACGACGCTCCAGCTGCCCCGGTCTTGAGCGATGCCCCGGTCGCCAGCGATGCTTCGGCCGTGCCTCAGGGTGAGACCTCTTCTGCTCCTGGTTCGGGTGAGGGTACCGGTCGAAGCCTCCTCTGCTAGCGACGCTCCAAGCAAGGTCACGATTTCGGCCGAGTCCACTGGTCCATCAGATACGGTGATCGACCTAGTGGAGTCGCCGAAACCATAGTAGCCGGGCTCCTCTGTATTTCTGTCTTCTTGCGTGTAATGTTTTTGCTCCTTAGCCTTGTAATACTCTCAGTAATCAATGAAAAACGGGCTTCTTTACTTGTGCATTCTTCTCTGCATTTGCCTCTCTTTCATTCCTGGATGTGCATTGAATGGTGCTTGAATGCCTTTAATATAACGCGTGACTCTTGAGGTAGAAGGAGTCAAACGGTCCTCATAGCTATCTGTGCCGATTCTCCGTATTCTGGAGATCATAAATAGCAGTAAACATGGTGGCACGGCCTATGAGGGAAACGGACGGATGTCTCCACTTGGCGCCATAGGGATCGCTGGTCAACAGTCGTGCATCCCAAGCAACGCATGGGAGACTTCGCCCCCATAACTTCCTTTGGAGGCTGAGCCCTTCTTCTTCCTATAAGTAGGGGCGACAGGCTTGCCATGGGCGATAAAAAGAACAGAACGTAGGATAGCTTGAATCACATAGACATAGGAATCATGGCTGGTAGACATTCTGCAGTCTTTGATCCGGGGAGGACCCCTGTGCCTGTGGATGGCTTTCTTCAAGGGGGGAAGCCTGTCGTAGTCTGCGCGCTCTCTGAAGGAACTCTCCGTGGACTACGCACTCTCTGAACGCGGTTTCACGCCCGTGTTGGAATTTGAGATGACTTGAGTAGTCTTTGAAGAATTGAAGGAATTAACATCTCAAAGTATTGTTTTGAGTTGGAATTCTTGTCAACACATTGTCACAAACGTGATGTTAAAAGGCTGGTGTTGATAGAGCTGAAAAGAAGAATCAGAGTTCAAACAGTCAGGAATTCAGAATTCCTGAAGCAGAGCATGCGGTCGACCGAGCACCCCATGCGGTCGACCGAGCAAAGAGAAACCTGCAGAAACAGATTCAAGCACCTCTCAGTTATTTTCGTGACACAGTGTGTCTTCGGTCGACCGGGACCCCAGGATGTCGACCGAGCGCGAAAGATGTTTGTTTCCAGACAGTGTATGATGTCGACCGAGCAGGCAAGGATGTCGACCGAGCACGGGAACCAGAGTTGCGCAGAATTAGAAGTTGTGCACGAAAATTCAGCATTCTTATCTAATTTGTTTGGGACTCTTTCTAAACGAATTGTAGCCTGTTTTGAATACAATTAAGGGTTACTATAACCTATATAAAGGCATGTATGGGTCGTTCTAAAGATACACCGGAGAGAGAAAGAAGAGAAGAGAAAAGAGAGAGAGTTTTGGAGAGAAGAAGAGTGCTGGTGCTGTGTGCTGTTGTGCTGCATCTTTCTACAGCAAGTGAGGACGAGGATGTGCTCTTGAAGATGGTGATTCGTCCATAAGATAAGTGTCTCTCTGTTTATGTTTTATTTTCAATTTGTAAGGGATTGAGAGAGAGAGAATTGTAGAGGGGAAGGGCTGTAGACAGAGTTTATCTTATATTCTGTTTTACATCAAGTTGGTGCTTGGTGTTTGGGGTTTGGTGATCCTATCTGTGGGTGCAGATAAATTGTAAGGGGAGTCGGTGCTTCCTAGATAGTGGGTGCTATCTAAAACACAAGGGTTGGTGCTCTTTGTCGTTGGTGCGACTACATATATTCAGACCTGTACCGGATCGGTGTTCGGACGGTTTTGATCCGTGGACGTAGCCTTTTGGTGAACCACGTTAAATCTGGTGTCATTGTGTGGTTTGACTTGTTTTGTTGTTGAATTGGACCTGTTTTTAGAAATCACTGATTCACCCCCCCCCCCCCTCTCAGTGATCGCGATATCCAACAATTGGTATCAGAGCAAGGTTCCCTTGATCAGTTTAATACGCTAAGGGTGATCTCTTGTCAAATCACATGGCAGTCAATACAGGGAATATGAAAGCACCTCTGTTTGATGGTTCTAATTACTCTTTTTGGAAGATTAGGATGCAAGCCTTCATCAAATCTCTTGGCTATGATGTTTGGGAGGCTGTCAGAGCCGGTTACAATGCTGCCACCGTACCCAATGATACTGCATCGAAGAAGTTGGCAGACAATGACTCCAAGGCGCAGAATGCACTCTTTTGTGGCCTCGTGGACAGCGAGCTTGTCAAAGTAATTGCATGCAAAACAACCAAGGAAATTTGGGACAAGTTGCAAAGCATACATGAAGGTGATGAGAAGATTAAAGAAGCCAAATTGTAAACTCATCGCTCTCAATTCGAGTCTCTTCGCATGGAGGAAAGCGAGAATGTTGACTCGTATATGCAACGAGTGAATGAAGTCACGAATGACATTCGTGGACTAGGGGAGGAGATTAAAGAGCCGGTCATCGTCAAAAAGGTTCTAAGATCTCTTCTTCCCCGGTTTGATTCAAAAGTCTCTGCCATCGAAGAAGCCAAAGATCTGAATGCATTTTCCATGGATGAATTACATGGTTCTCTAACTGCCTATGAGATGCGCATAGGAAAGACGTCTTCATCTGATAAAGAAGTGGCCTTCAAAGTTCAGAAAAAGGCAAAAGAGACTGCTGGTCATGATGTTGATTCTGATGATGATGAGCTTGAGGCTCAATTTGTTAGAAAGTTGAAGAAAGGAAGCAATGGCAAGTACAAAGGGAAGCTACCCTTTAAATGCTTCAATTGTGGAGGTGTTGGTCACTTTGCTGCGAAGTGTCCGCTAAAAGAAGACAATGATAATGACTCTTATGCTGAAAAGAGTAAAGGAAAGAGAAATTTCAGAAAAAGAGGCAAAGCTAAAAACTTTCTATGTCAACAAGATGACAGCACGTCTGAAACTTCAGACGATGATGAAACAACCGAAGCTCTTTTCATGGTCACTGTTGAAGAAGAAGAAGAGCCAGATCCGGAAGAGGATGAGGAGGCTGAAGTCAATCTTGAAGAGGAACTCATAGCCGCACTTGAGGAGCTTAGCATGGAACGCAAATCAAGTAAGAAAAATCTGAAACTTCTCCATGAATCTGAAAGTTCTATTATTGCTTTGAAAACTCAAGTAGAAGAATATAAAAGAATGGTAGAAGTCCTTGAAAACCAAATAAGTATCAAAAAGGAAGAGGCTATGAAACTTGAAACTGAGATCGCTAGAGCAAAGGCTGAAAATTTGGAAAATAGCAAAAAACTCAAAGCGCTCCAAGCGATTGAAGGGACTATGAAACTCGATGAACTACTGAAAGTTCAAAGACCTGCCCACTTCAGATTTGGTCTAGGATTTGAGAAAGGTGAATCCTCTAAGATTGCACCTCCTGAAAAGAAAGAGTTTGTGAAGCAAGTCACTGCACCTTCTAACTCTATGAAGCCCACTCAACCTAGAAAGGAGTCCATTCCTGTTAGAAAGGTAATGAAGATTAACCAGCCACAAAGAAGATACAAATTCTATGGTTATTGCTTTCATTGTAATATGTTTGGACATAAAAGAGCTGATTGCAAATTCTATGTAAGAAACAGCCCATTTGTGACTAGGAATCCTTTTTCAATCCTAAGTAGCCACAAAATTGAGTGCCATAAGTGCTATAATTATGGACACTTGGCTAGGGATTGTAGGTTGCATATTGCTAACAAATTTCAGGTTGAAAAGAAACCCAAGTTAGTCAAGGCTTGGAGAGCAAAGCAAAGTGCAGAAAGTCCCAAAGAATCTCTCATTGTGCAAATGGCATTCAATGCACAAAAGAAGGCAGCACCATGGGTCCTTGATAGTGGTTGTTCAAGCCATATGACTGGTGATAAAGAGAAATTCATCAAATTACAGCACTATGAAGGCGGTTCAGTGAAGTTTGGCAACAATGATGGTGCCAAAATCTGTGGAAAAGGTGTTATTCAGCTTATGGCAAACAAGATCAGATCGGAAGAAGTCTTATATGTGTCTGGATTGAGACACAACCTGCTTAGTGTGAGCCAGATCTGTGATAAGGGTCATGAAGTTATCTTCACAAAGAATGGGTTTGCCATCAAGAAGAGTAGCAACGGCCAAAACAGTGGCAACTGGATCAAGAACTGCTGGAAATCTCTATACATTGTCAGATGGAGCTGAAAAGACCTGCTTGATGAGTCGTACAGAGGAAAGTTGGTTGTGGCACAAACGCCTTGGGCATCTAAGCTTTGATAACATGTCAAAGATTTGCAATTCAAAGGCTGTAAGAGGCATGTCTACAGTTGAAAAGCCTTCCAATCCCATTTGCGACTCTTGCCAAAAGGGAAAGCAAACGAGGGTTATGTTCAAGTCAAAGGAGCATCATTCCAAGAAACCTCTTGAGCTAGTGCACACTGATCTCTGTGGACTGATGCGAACTCAAAGCACCAATGGAGATAAGTATTTCATGTTATGCATTGATGATTATACTCGTATGACATGGGTATTGTTTCTTAAGCATAAGCATCAAGCACTTGATCGTTTTAAAGTGTTTAAAGCACAGGTTGAAAATCAATTGGAAAAACGTATCAAGATTTTAAGGTCTGATCGTGGAGGCGAGTTCACATCTGAAGAGTTCACTAAATATTGTGAACATCATGGCATTCAAAGACAGTACTCAGCCCCTAGAACTCCACAACAAAATGGAGTTGTGGAACGGAAGAATCGCACAGTACAAGAGATGGCTCGTACGATGCTAAGTGAAAGCAAGATGGCTGACAAGTATTGGAAAGAGGCAATTCATACGGCTGTATTCATTCAAAATCGATGCTTGATCAGGCCACATGAAGACAAAACTCCCTATGAGCTATGGTTTGGAAGAAAAGCAACAGTCAAGCACTTCAGAGTCTTCGGCAGCAAGTGTTACATCAAGCGGCTCGAACAAAATCCGGGCAAATTTGAAGAAAGAGCTGACGAAGGTATATTTCTGGGTTACTCCTCTACTAGCAAGGCATATAGGTGTCTTAACAAAAGAACCAGAAAAATCATAGAAAGTGCTGATGTGAGAATAGATGAGAATATTGAATCAAAGAATGCAACTCATAATGACAGTCCAGTTTATGAGGACTCGAGTGAGATTGATGATGAGATGGCTGAATCTAATGATTCTGAGAAATCAAAGGATGACTCAGAAGATACTACACCTAAGAAGCACAGCACTTGGGTAGAGCAGCACCCTAAGGATCAAATCATTGGAGATCCTAAGGCAGGCGTTCAAACTAGACAAAGTGTAGTTAGCAATTACTCACTTGTGTCCACCATTGAACCCAAGACTGTGGCTGAAGCCAGTCTCGATGAAAGTTGGTTGAAAGCTATGCATGAGGAGTTGGAGCAAATTGAGAAGAACTCCACATGGGAACTTGTTCCTAGACCTACTGATAAGAATGTTATTGGTACTAAATGGGTCTTTCGGAATAAGCTGAATGAAGATGGTCAAGTCATTAGAAACAAAGCAAGGTTGGTTTGTAAAGGCTATGCTCAAGTTGAAGGCATAGATTTTGAAGAGACCTTTGCACCGGTGGCTCGTCTGGAAGCTATTCGTATGTTTCTTGCATTGGCAGCATACAAAACCTTCAAGGTATTTCAGATGGACGTAAAGTCAGCTTTCTTGAATGGTTTACTTGAAGAAGAGGTCTACATTGAGCAACCTGATGGTTTTCTCATCAGCAAAAATTCAGATCTAGTGTGCAAGTTGAAAAAGGCTCTTTATGGACTGAAACAAGCGCCAAGGGCTTGGTATGCAAGGCTGGATCTCTATCTCCGTAAGATCGGTTTTGGAAAAGGAATGGTTGATAGCAATCTGTATGTCAAAACTGAGTTAAGCAAACAGCTGGTTGTCATTGTTTATGTTGATGACATAATCTTTGGTGGCAATGATGAGGAGATGTACAGGAATTTTGCTGAAGAGATGAAGAAAGAATTTGAGATGTCGATGCTTGGAGAACTAAAGTTTTTCTTGGTTTACAAGTGCAGCAGCTGAAACATGGCATCTTCATATCACAAATGAAGTACATTAAGGAAATGCTGAAACGGTTCAATATGGAAGACAGCAAGCCAGTGAGCACACCAATGTCAACGAACACGAAGCTTAGCAAAGATGATAAGGCCTCGTCCGTTGATCATACCACCTATCGCTCTATGATAGGAAGCTTGCTCTACTTGACTGCTACAAGACCTGATCTTCTACAAGCAGTATGTATGGTTGCACGTTTTCAAGCAGCACCAACTGAAACGCACCTTACAGCAGTGAAAAGAATCTTTCGATATCTGAAAGGTACTATGGAGCTTGGTATCTGGTATCCCAAAGGAAAATCCTTCTCTCTTGTTGCATATTCTGATGCCGATTGGGCTGGATGCGTAGATGATCACAAGAGTACTAGCGGTGGCGCATTTTATCTTGGAGAAAGATTAGTTGCTTGGCATAGTAAGAAGCAAGACTCAGTATCCCTTTCGACAGCGGAAGCGGAATATATTGCAGCGGCAACATGTTATACGCAAGTGTTATGGATGCGGCAAATGCTCTCTGATCTAGGAGTTCCTACAACGGATCCTACGCCGATCCTATGTGACAACACGAGTGCAATTCATATATCTAAGAATCCTGTTCAGCACTCTCGAACAAAGCATGTAGCAATTCGTTATCATTTTCTTAAAGATAAAGTTGCTGATGGAGAGGTGAAGTTGGAATATGTTCCAACAACTGAGCAAGTGGCTGATATTTTCACGAAACCTCTGCCAAAGGAAGTCTTCGAGTATCTCCGGAAAAAGTTAGGAGTTACTCACTCTCCTAAACCGTAGGAGTTGTGCTTGAAAGGGGGAGCAATGCATTCATTGAATATCCTATTCGCTCCTCGGTTTGGTCCCTTTGGACTTGTTGTCAAAGGGGGAGAGATGTTATGCTATGATAGCAAGGAGAGATGTTATGCTATGAAAGCTAGGGGGAGATAGTTGACAGTGCATGGTTGTTATTTCAGAATTTTGTGAGTGTTGAAGTTCCGATAGTGTTGCCAACAATTCCAAAGGGGGAGATTGTTGGAATTTGAGATGACTTGAGTAGTCTTTGAAGAATTGAAGGAATTAACATCTCAAAGTATTGTTTTGAGTTGGAATTCTTGTCAACACATTGTCACAAACGTGATGTTAAAAGGCTGGTGTTGATAGAGCTGAAAAGAAGAATCAGAGTTCAAACAGTCAGGAATTCAGAATTCCTGAAGCAGAGCACGCGGTCGACCGAGCACCCCATGCGGTCGACCGAGCAAAGAGAAACCTGCAGAAACAGATTCAGGCACCTCTCAGTTATTTTCGTGACACAGTGTGTCTTCGGTCGACCGGGACCCCAGGATGTCGACCGAGCGTGAAAGATGTCTATTTCCAGACAGTGTATGATGTCGACCGAGCAGGCAAGGATGTCGACCGAGCACGGGAACCAGAGTTGCGCAGAATTAGAAGTTGTGCACGAAAATTCAGCATTCTTATCTAATTTGTTTGGGACTCTTTCTAAACGAATTGTAGCCTATTTTGAATACAATTAAGGGTTACTATAACCTATATAAAGGCATGTATGGGTCGTTCTAAAGATACACCAGAGAGAGAAAGAAGAGAAGAGAAAAGAGAGAGAGGTTTGGAGAGAAGAAGAGTGCTGGTGCTGTGTGCTGTTGTGCTGCATCTTTCTACAGCAAGTGAGGACGAGGATGTGCTCTTGAAGATGGTGATTCATCCATAAGATACGTGTCTCTCTGTTTATGTTTTATTTTCAATTTGTAAGGGATTGAGAGAGAGAGAATTGTAGAGGGGAAGGGCTGTAGACAAAGTTTATCTTATATTCTGTTTTTACATCAAGTTGGTGCTTGGTGTTTGGGGTTTGGTGATCCTATCTGTGGGTGCAGATAAATTGTAAGGGGAGTCGGTGCTTCCTAGATAGTGGGTGCTATCTAAAACACAAGGGTTGGTGCTCTTTGTCATTGGTGCGACTAAATATATTCAGACCTGTACCGGATCGGTGTTCGGACGGTTTTGATCCGTGGACGTAGCCTTTTGGTGAACCACGTTAAATCTGGTGTCATTGTGTGGTTTGACTTGTTTTGTTGTTGAATTGGACCTGTTTTTAGAAATCACTGATTCACCCCCCCTCTCAGTGATCGCGATATCCAACAGCCCGGCCCGTCGAAATCGGATGGGTCGGGTTTCGTTGATGGAGAGAAGAAGAGGAAGAGGGGCGATGGCGCACTCTCGTCCAACACGGCGGTGGCGCATTCTCGTCCGACACGGTCCGACGTCTTGGAGTGAGTGAAGATCAGAGTCTTCCAGCCTTCCTCTATTTTCTGTTTTTAGAGGACTGTGATCCTCCTTTCTGTACTTTGCTTTCTGTTCTGTAATTCTTGCAATAAAGCAGTTTATAATGAATAAAAAGGAGGAATTCTGTGATCACCCAAGCTGCGTACAATGCTTTTGAGTTCTTTTTCTCTTTTTTTGCACTGTTCTGGAATACTTGCACTTTTTGGGTGTTTGAGTGCTGGTACAGCTCTCTTCCTCTGAAAAGCTGCCCTTGGCCGAAATGGCTGGCTTTGGCCGAGACGAGCTGCCTTGTGCCGAAGTGGAGTCATGATTCCACTGGTCTCGGCTGTGGAAGCGTGAGTTCGGCAATGATCTTTGAAGGGTGTAAAAACCCTGTTTTTAGGAATCCGGCCGAGTGTCCGAACTCGAGGCCTTCTCCAGGGTCCAGGACCCGGAGCTTTAGGAATCGACCGAGTCTGGGCTCGAGGCCTTTTCCAGGGCGTTTGACCCGTGGGTTCTAAACCTGAGGACTTTAGGAATTCGGCCGAGTGTAAGAACTCCAGGCTGTATCCAGGGCGTAGACCCATGCTGTCCGGCCGAGTGTCCGAACTCGAGGCCTTCTCCAGGGTCCAAGACCCGGAGCTTTAGGAAACGACCGAGTCTGGACTCGAGGCCTTTTCCAGGGCGTTTGACCCGTGGGTTCTAAACCCGAGGACTTTAGGAATTCGGCCGAGTGTAAGAACTCCAGGCTGTATCCAGGGCGTAGACCCATGCTGTCCGGCCGAGTGTCCGAACTCGAGGCCTTCTCCAGGGTCCAAGACCCGGAGCTTTAGGAAACGACCGAGTCTGGACTCGAGGCCTTTTCCAGGGCGTTTGACCCGTGGGTTCCAAACCCGAGGACTTTAGGAATTCGGCCGAGTGTAAGAACTCCAGGCTGTATCCAGGGCGTAGACCCATGCTGTCCGGCCGAGTGTCCAAACTCGAGGCCTTCTCCAGGGTCCAAGACCCGGAGCTTTAGGAAACGACCGAGTCTGGACTCGAGGCCTTTTCCAGGGCGTTTGACCCGTGGGTTCTAAACCCGAGGACTTTAGGAATTCGCCCGAGTGTAAGAACTCCAGGCTATATCCAGGGCGTAGACCCATGCTGTCCGAATCAGTCAGAGAGAGACGACAAGTTGATGACAATGCGAAAGCTGGTTTTATTGATTTTGAGACTCGATACATCTTTAGAAATAAAATTTCTTCAAGTGGGATGCATTCCATGGTCTCGGCAGTGGCTTGCCTTCCAAGTCTTCGAGCTTGTAGGCTGACTTTCCTGCCAGTGAGACTATTCTTAACGGGCCATGCCAGTTCGGGGCTAGCTTCCCTTCGTTTGGCTCTCTGTCAGCTGGCAGGGTTTTCTTTAGAACCAGCTCTCCCGCGGAGAACTTTCTATCTCTGACATTTTGATTGTATGCCCTGGCTAACCGTTGCTGATAGTCGGTCAGTCGCAGGGCTGCTGCTTCTTGTCGCTCATCTGCCAGCTCCAGCTCCATTGCCAGGTTCGTCTCATTTCGGCCTTGGTCGACCAGCTCTGTCCTCAGGGTAGGAAGGCCGATTTCCAAAGGAATGACTGCCTCCATCCCGTAGACCAGAGAGAAAGGTGTTGCCGAGGTGGACCTCCTTGGAGTTGTTCTGTATGCCCACAGCACGCTCGGAAGCTCCTCTGTCCATCTGCCCTTTGCCTTGTCCAGTCGCTTCTTCAGGCCGTCCAGGATCACTTTGTTGGAGATTTCTGCCTGGCCATTACTCTGTGGATATGCCGGAGTGGAGTAATGATTTCTGATGCCGTGCCCCTGGCAGAAGTCTTTGAAGGACTTGGAGTCGAACTGAGTCCCGTTATCCGAAATCAGGGTCCGGGGGATGCCGAACCTCGTAAGGATGTTTTTCCAAACGAAGTTCCTGGAGTCCCTGTCCGTGATTGAAGACAACGGTTCAGCCTCTATCCATTTTGTGAAGTAGTCCGTAGCCACTATCAGCCATCTCTTGTTTCCTGGAGCTCGGTGAAGAGGCCCCACAATGTCTAGGCCCCATTGAGCGAAGGGCCATGGGCTAGAGAGGGGACTCAGATCTTGTGCTGGCTGATGGAGGGAGTGGGAGAACTTCTGGCACTTCTCGCATTTCCTGGCGTAGACCTGCGCGTCTTTTTGCATGTAGGGCCACCAGTAGCCCTGGCTTATTGCTCTGTAAGCCAGGGATCGACCTCCTATGTGACTGCCGCAGATTCCTTCGTGGATCTCATACAGGAAGTCGTCCACCTTGCTCGGATGGACGCATTGGAGGTATGGACCTGTGAAGGACTTCCTGTAGAGTTTGCCTTCGGAGAGAGTGCCAGAATCGCGCTGCCTTGAGTCTGATCCTGTGGGCTTCAGCCTTGTCCTCGGGGAGCTGGTCGTCCTTCAAGTAGGCGACAATTGGATCCATCCAGCTTGGACCGAGGTCGGCACAGAGGACAAGCCGAGATGAATGGAGTTCTAAGCTTGACCTTGATACTGACCCAACCTCGATGGTCCTTTTCTTCCCTGCTTCGACAGCGGAGGCCAGGTTTGCAAGCGCATCTGCGTGCGTGTTGGTATCTCTGGATATTTGCCTGACCTCGGCTTTCTGGAAATGAGAGAGCAGTTTTTTCGCAAGGGCTAAGTAGGCCGCCATCCTGTCGTCCCTGGCCTGGTAGTCTCCAGCGAGCTGGCTAGTTACCAGTTGAGAGTCGCTGAAGATCTCCAGGTGCTGGGCTCCGAGGATTTGGGCGCTGTTCAACCCTGCAATCAGTGCTTTGTACTCTGCCTCATTGTTTGTCGCTTTGAAGTCCAGGGTGAAGGCCTGCTCTATGACCAGTCCTCTGGCGATTGGAGAACTATGCCGGCGCCAGCTCTCTTGGAGGTGGACGACCCGTCGACAAAGATCTTCCATGCCGAGGTGGGAGACTGCTAGGACCTCTGTTTCTACTGGCTCGTGCCCTGTGCCCCCCAGTGCCGTGCCGAGCTGGGTCGGAGCCGGGTTGGGGGAGACGAATTCGACAATGAAGTCTACCAGGATCTAGGCTTTGATCGCAGTTCGGGGACGGTACTGTATATCATACTGCCCCAGTTCAACTGCCCACTTTGATATTCGCCCTGAAAAATCAGCTTTCTTGAACACTGAACGGAGTGGATGCTCCGTGATTACCACAATGGTGTGGGATTGGAAATAATGGGAGAGCTTGCGGGAGGCACTGACGAGAGCCAACGCAAGCTTCTCCAATAGAAGGTACCTGGTCTCGGCATCGAGCAGGGTCTTGCTCGTGTAATAGATTGGCTTTTGAACTCCCTCGTCCTCCCTGATGAGGACGGAGCTCACTGCGTGATCCGAGACCGCAAGGTACAAATACAGAATCTCCCCCAAAGTTGGGGTGGAGAGTAATGGTGGTGTCATTAAATAAGTTTTGAGTGCGGCCAATGCCTGGTCGCACTCAGGGGTCCACTGGAACTTCAAATTTTTCTTTAAAAGCTGAAAGAAAGGCCTGCACTTATCTGATGACCGGCTGATGAAGCGGTTGAGTGCTGCAGCCATTCCTGTGAGCTTCTGAACTTCCTTCGTGGTAGAGGGGCTCTGGATGCTCTGGATCGCGGTGATCTGGTCCGGATTGGCCTCTATCCCCCTCCGCGTTACCAAGCTGCCGAGGAACTTGCCAGAGGCTACGCCGAAGGCGCACTTGGAAGCGTTTAGCTTGAGCTTGTATGCGCGGAGGATGTCGAAGACTTGGCCGAGATCCGCCAGATGATCGCCGGAGTGCACCGATTTGACGACCATGTCGTCGATGTAGACCTCCACCGTCCGGCCGAGCTGAGCATGGAACATTTTTGTGACGAGGCGCTGATAGGTTGCCCCCGCGTTCTTTAGCCCGAAGGGCATCACCTTGTAGCAGTAAGTGCCGCGGGGGGTTATGAATGATGTTTTCTCCTCGTCTGGCTCGTAGAGCGGGATCTGGTGGTAGCCCCTGTAGGCGTCGAGGAAGCTCATTCGGTCGTGACCAGCGGTGGCGTCGATCAGTTGGTCAATCTTTGGGAGGGGGAAACTATCTTTAGGGCAGGCCCTGTTCAGGTCTGTGAAGTCCACGCACACCCTCCACTTTCCAGTTTTCTTCTTGACCACCACCGTGTTGGCTAGCCATACCGGGTACTGGACTTCCCGGATGGCTCCTGCCTTCAGCAGGTTGTCGATCTCTTTGACGACCGCATCTGTCTGCTGCAGCCCTGTCCTGCGGGCCCTCTGCACTACCGGCTTGTGGTCGGGGTCCACATTCAGCTTGTGGCACATGACCTCAGGGTCGACTCCAGGCATCTCGCTTGGGCTCCAAGCGAAGACGTCGACGTTCTGCATCATGAACCGAGAGAGTTCGGCCCTTTCCTCGTCTGGCAGCTGGGTGCCAATCAGGAAGAACCTGTCTGGATCTGCCGGGTTTAGCCTGACCTCGGCCAGGTCCTCGATGCTCTTCTTCTCAGGATCTCGGCCGATTTCGTCGAGGCCTTTCTCGAACTCGGCGAGGTTGACGCGCTCTGGCTCCTTTACTGCCGGGACCGCGGCCAGCATGCACTGCCTGGCTTGCTGCTGATCCCCCTCCACTGTGACTACTTCCATCTTGCCCTCCTTGTTCTCATGGACGAACTTCAGCTTCTGGTGGAGGGAAGAAGGGACTGCTTCTAACTTGTGGAGCCACGTTCTGCCCAAAATGACGTTGTAGGGAGAGGGGCATCCACGACCAGGAAGTCGGCCGACACGGAGGCTCCGCCAACTCGGGTCTCCAAGGTGATCCTGCCCTTGGGGTAGACTGGCGTGGCGGACAACCCTAGCAGGGGTGCACGGACCTCCGTGAGGTCTGCTTCGTAGAGTTTCATCTTCTTGAAGCAGTCGTAGTAGAGGACCTCGGAGGAGCTGCCGGAGTCGACGAGGATCCTCTTCACTGTGAAGTCTCTCAGCTTCATGGTGAGGAGTAGAGGGTCGTTGTGAGGGAGCTGGATTCCCTCTAGGTCTCTGTCCGAGAACGAGATGGCGGGTCGGTCGGCGGCGGGCTTTCTTGGATGCCGGGGCGAGCTCGGCTTTCATTACTTCTTTCCCGTGCGAAGCCCGCCTGGCTTCGGCACGGGCCTGGGTGCTGTCCCGGGACGAGGAAGCGGGAACTGAGGACGCCAGGTGGATCACATTAATGATCTTCTCTGAATCCTCGCTGTCGGGAGCCTGGGCTGCGCTCTGGTGAATCCGGCCCTCGCTGCCGCCGGCATCACCTGCCTTGACAAATTCTAGGAATGTGGCCCTCTTTGGCCAGCTTCTCCAGGTACCACTGCAAAGTCTTGCAGTCCTCGGTCTTGTGCCCGTTACCCCTATGGAAGGAGCAGTAGTGCTGGCTTCGGCCGCCGGAGGTGGGCTCATTCTTCAAGGGCGGAGGGTACTTGAAGAACGGCTTGGACCTGATCTTGGTCAGGATGCGGTAGATCGGCTCCTTGAAGACGACGCTGACGCTCTGACTGGCGCTGGAGGGAGGTCTGGGCTTCCAAGTGCCCCCAGACCTGGACGACGAAGGCTTCGCCGAACTGGAGACCCAGGCCTGCTTGGACTCCTGCTTCTGGGAGGGCCTCCCGCCTCTCTGCCGAGGCTGGCTACTCTTCTGCTCGGGCTCCGGATGCCCGTCCTGATCCCTAGCTCGGATCTCGTCTTCCTCCTGGGCGATGAAGCGCTTCACCCGGGACATCAACTCTGGCATGGATTCTGGGGGGTTCCCGGCCAAGTCCTTCCGCAAGTTGTTGCCGGGGATCAGGGCATGCTGGAAGGCGTAGATTGCTATCTCCTCCCTGGTGCCCTCAATCTGGCTGTAGACCGCCCAGAATCGCTGGGCGAACTTGGCGAGGGTCTCACCCTGCTTCATTCTCAGGGCGAGGAGGTCCCCTTCCTTCTTGGGGACGGCGCTGTAGGCTTGGAACTTCTTCAGGAAGGAGAGCTGGAGCTCCTTCCAACTCGAAATGGACTTCTCTAGGGAGAGAACAGTACCACTTCAAGGGGAGGTCACCCAAACTGGAGGAAAAGATTTTGCAGTTCAGGTGACTATCATTCCCCCAGATGGACATCTTCTGGGAGAAGTGTCGGAGGTGAGCGGATGAGTCGGACAGTCCGTCATAGGGGATGAACCGCGGGACAGAGAACTTTCTGGGCAAGGGGGTGCGCTCGACTCTTTGGTGAAGGGTGAGCCCCCTAGATCAGTGTGGCCGCAGATCTGCTTCTGGTCCCGCACGTCCAAGTTGTGCTGGAGAGCCAATCTGACACGTTTGTCAAATCGCTCCTGCTCATCGTCCTTCTCTGGAGTCTGAGCTATGGGCTTTCGCTTGGGGTGGTTCGGGCTACGACGGCTATGAGTTCGGCCATCGCGGCTATGATGACTCCGGCTGTTGCTCGAGCCTTCGTCATGAATCTGGCTCCGTTTATGGTCCAGATGATTTCTGAGGTCCTCGCGGGGAGGCTGGGCTGCCCTGCTGGGGGCGTCCCTCTTCTTCCCTTGAGGCTCAGAGACCTGCCTCAAGGAGGCAGTTTGCGCTGCCCTCAGCTGCTGCTGGAGCTCGCGAATTAGCTGCTCTTGCTTCTGGAGGAGAGCAGTTTGGGCTTCGAGAACCTCTCCAGTGGTAGGGGGTTGAACGTGGCGCGTCTCTCCTACGACCACGGCTTTGTCCTTCCGAGGACGCTCATGCCGACGCTCATCGCGTCTGGGTGGCATGACTTCTTCTGCTGAGATCGAGGCCTCGAGTCCCTCTTGAAGTGGGAACTCGACAAAGAGTTGAGAGCCTAAGCGGCCCTCGCCTGCAGACGTGCCATGCACCGTGCGGGACCGCCCTTGAGGAGGGACGTCCATTGACGGTGGTGGCAGCTCGAGCGCTGCTCTTGAGGACTCTATGCCCTTCCTAGCTTTCGGAGGCATGGCTTCTGAGAGATTGAGGTTAAGAAGGTTGGGAAGGTTGGGAAGGTTGGGATATTACTTTCCCACAGACGGCGCCAATTGTAGGTGCAGAAAATAATGACCCACAATGAGGGGGGAGCCTTAGAGGACTTATCCGATGATGATGATGACTGGGAATGACTGGGTGCCGTCCGAAAGCCTGAAAGGGAAGAGCAAATGGTCAGAGGACCCTGGCCTGGGCGGCGCAAGGCTCTCCGATGCCAAAGTCAGTGAAGGAACTGGAACAATGGAAGGAGAGGAAGAAGAGAGGCAGAGTAACAGTTCTAGGTGTTGTATTGTGCGTACCTTGCATGTGGAAATGCAATCCTTTTATAGACGATTTGGAAGATATCTAGGACGATATCTTGGCATGGGTCTCATGATTCGACTGGGAAGTCATGATCAGCCCACGTTGCAATTAATGCGGTCCAATCCAGCCCACTCTGCATTAAATGCGCGTCGGATCAGCCCACGTCGCATTTAATGCGCGTCTTGTTGGGCCAGATCATGTTGGACGCCTTTGGCGGTAGGGGATCGTGGGATCTGCCCTCGGGCCTTGCCCTGATGTGGCCTCAGCCACTGGATGTTGCCTTGTCAGGATCTGGTGAAGATTGTGAGCGGCTGGATGTCGCGTCTGTCCCACTAGCTCGTGCCCCTATCCCACCACGTGCCTGGTGACGTGGGGGATGAGGGGCGTGAGTGGAGACTCTTTCTGTCTTCGGCTCCCATCCCGGCTTCTTCAGACGAGGTGGAGCTTTCTGCCGAGATGGCGCCCGGGGTGGCTCAGTTCGGCGCTAGTGGCCTGGAGCTGCCTGATTTCAGCCGGACCCCCCGTCCTGGTGGCCGGGGTGATCTTGGTGCCACGTGGGTGGCACGCGGAGGGCACGTGAGAGTGCTTAGCCTCATCTGATGGCTGTGATTAGCGTAATCCTGGGGTTCTGGAAATCTCCCCACACAGCTGTCATTTACATATGTAAATGATTCGCATGTGTAATTGTTACGCATCATTATGTTTGTTTGCAATTATTTACACCTTATGTATGTAAATTGCATATGAAAATAGTATGTAAATTTGCTCATTTCCACTCCATATTTTTACGCACCTGGGATGATGGTAGAATGAATCACATGCGCTTCACGTATGCAACGAAACCACACCTCAAAACGCGGCCATTGAATCCTGCGCGTGTTCCGTCACAAAGTATCCCAGGTTCGAAACCCATCGTGCTCACTTCTTATTTTTACATTTGTTCTCCATCACTTTTCACTTTTCATTTCTCTTCCAAGAAAAAAGCCCAGTGGAAACCTCTGCATCTCTCTCAAAGGTATGGCGCTCTTTCTCCTCACTCTCTCCTCCCCCCTCTCTCCCTCTTTGCTTTTTTGTATCCCTAATCTCTCAATCTCTCTGTGTCTTCCCTCCTCCCACCCCGATCTCTCTCCTCCTCCTTTTTAAGTTATCCAAAATAGAAAATTTGGTGTAGCCCCATGGTGTTGTAGGCATCAAGATATCTGGACAAAGAATAAAAAACCTCCCCTCTCCCTCTCAAACACTCCACAGTCCACACATTCGCTTGCCATTTGTTCTCCCTGTTTTGAGATTTATTTATTTATTAATTTTTTAATGGTTGTTTTGAGCTTTATATGTTGCCCCATTTTCATTTCTTGATCTCTGGTTTGCATTTAGCCATCATTTCTTTCAATTGAATAGGTGGCAAGTCATAGCCCCCCAAACTCTATCGATGTCGGGATGAACTTCTTATCTAGCTTTTATTCTTATCCATTGAAAAAGGTTAAATTCTTTGAGTGTTTCTTTAGCCTCTTGTTGTGACAAGCAGCGTAGAAGTACTCCGTTGAAGGATTTCCTATAAAGGATTTTTGAAGAAATATCCAAATGAAAGCTTGGGGTTCGCCTTTGGATGCTTACCCGTTCTTTTGGATCTTCAGGTAGGATTCCGAACATAGTGTAATCAATGAACGGATCCCTCCAGTCGTCGATTGAAGGTTGAAGGATAGAAATCCGACTTCCAACCACTTGGTGGCATTCAGCAACTGCTTGGTGTGTGTGTTAGAGGAGTAAGGATTCTTCTTTCGCACACTGTGATTGCATGTTTTCCCCTGTCGCGACCCCGGACCGAAGGGGAAAGGATCCGAGTCCGGGAGGTCGGGACGGTGGGTTGATGCCGCGCCACGTGCATCTCTTTGGCTAAACGCACACGGAATTAAAAGAATATTATCCGTGCACGTGATTTCCCACAGGTTCCGCGGTGAGGATTATCTGTACACATCATCTCACATGTAACCATATCCATATATTTTTAGATTGCGGAAGCGTGTAGCAATCATATGAGTACTATTCAATCTCATAAACAAGACAAATCTATGGTTAAATGATAAGGTATCAGGATGAGCAATGATCATAAGCATTTCCCCAAAGTAAATTCAAGTATGTTTCACAAAGTATCAGTTAATTAAAAACCCCAAAATAGCGGTCAAACAAAGACCGTACAACCAAATGAAATCTAAACCAAAGATATCAAGTTCCCAAAGTGTAACGTTCTCAAGGCAAAGCCAAATGTCTACATGACATCATCAGCTTGCCACTCAATCACACGCTTGCGTCCACCGACCGCCTCCTCTGGCTCCTCCTCAATGGCAAAGAGCTCGGGACCTGAGTACCAAAATAAATGGATCAGACACGACGGTCTGGCAGGTGGGTGAAAAGACATAACAATAATAAACAATGATGCTATGCAGAGTTAAGAAAACTTATGGATAAACAATGAACTTGGTAAAAGACAATATATCATTTCAAAAGAAGTTACATTTGCAATAAAACATGTAAGTAACAAGGATTTGGAAACTGTCAAGATGGCAACCCCACAAGCTAGATCCTCCTTCACCGAAGTGAAGAGAGCATATACCCTAACAGGATCATTGGCGCTCAGTCACACAACGTTGAGGATGAACAACGATAAATACTATACTATACATATATATATATACTCTGTGGGACCACGGTAGCGAACCGGGTAAAAACTATGCATATTCCAGACTGCAGCTGGCTATCAGGAGGGAAGGAACCCCAAGTCGGAGGATCAAACCGACGAGGTCGTCCAAGCTCAGTGGTGCCGACTCATAGGTCAAATACGATAAATCAAATCATATGCACAGTAAGAAACGGGGTGCCATAGGCACAAATACACATCCATCTCAAGTCGCCATATACAAGTTAGCAAAAGCTAAACACATCACTTTTAGTACTCTTGTAACAGTCTAGTCATATCAAGTTGGTTTGAAATCCCAAATAAGAGTTTAGTTGAAAATTAAATACAAATAGTTTTCCATACCTTTACAGGCTAACAATGGGGTTTTCTAGAATTGAATCAGTGTGAATAGGGTCCCGTATGTCGGTTATGATGAAATTTTGGTACTCTTTAAGAGTTAGGGACATTCCGGGTCCTTATACACATTGGTCAATTTAGAAAATCTCATAGGATCTTCGTGATAAGCTTTCCCTTTCCTCAGGACTTTACGCCCTGCCTTACAAGTCCTTATATAACAATGGCTCCTAGACAATACCTCCCCAATACAACCCATCACAATTCTCCCAATTCATTCATGGGTTTAAATGCACTCATATAGGATTCAATGCCTTCAAATCAGAAGATACGAGGGATATATCTGCAATTGGACTTGAGTGTGGACTGTGGTGAATCTAGAAAAATAATCCCACAATTTCCTTATTTTAGACTTCATCTCATCTCAGTCCGATCGATCGGACCTGAAGGGCGATCGATCGGTCTGAAGACCCCTCTCAGTATTTACAGTCCGATCGATCGGACCTGATGGGCGATCGATCGTCCTGCGAACCCTCCTCAGTTATTACAGTCCGATCGATCGGACCTGACGGCCGATCGCTCGGTCCCTGTAGCGAATTTCAACCCATTTGATTGATTTCTTCCCTTGTCCAAATCCAATCCATTTCCTTTCTTTCCTCTTCTTCCATACATATTTTCACAAACAATTGGGCTATTCCTTGACCTCATTATCACATCAAATCATCATTCAAATCAATAAGACTAAACCATCAAAACATGATAAATCATTAAAACCATTAATGAAGCAATTCAAGATTTTGCATAAAACATGATAAACACATGAGAATCATTTCATCCACTTGCCTTGGGTCCAATTGCAATTCAATTGAGCTCTAATCACCTCTTAGGCCAAAATCAAACACCTATACACAAAACCCCCAAAACCAACCCTAAATCAACAAAATCCAAGTAAAACAAGACGGAATCTTCCAATAACTGAAATAGAGCTACCCTAGGGCCTAACAAACAAGATTATAAAACTTTTAGGAAGATCACTTACAAGGAAGCTCTTCAAAAAGCAAGGTGTTGTCCAAAGTAAGTTTTGGAGTGGGCGGTTTTCTTCAAAATGGTGTCAAACGAAGGCCTTGAGATGAGGAAGAAGATTGCAGCAACTAATTTTCCATTAGCACTAGCTTAGTGGGTGATTGAAGATGAAGAGGCAAGAAAAGTAAGGAAAACCCTTAGGGCTGGGATTTCTCTTCTCTTCTAGGGTTTTTGCCAGAAATGGGAAAAAGAAGAAGAAGCTTTCTATATAGTAAGTGGGATGGGGCCCACAACTTAAAAGACTTCTCGGGCTCAAACATGATCCTCGGGGCTTCAAATGAATTCGACGAAGAAGACAAAGTTGATCGGCAAATTTCTAGTTTCCAAAAAGTATATATTTTGCACATTTTGGTGACATTGAAATCGGTGTCCAGATTTTGGTAAAAAGACCATTTTGCCCTCAATTAGTGAAAATCGGGTTTAAGGTCTTCAAATGAAAACGATGTCAACATGAAGTTGTAGGGGTTAACAAGATAAGTTCAATGGGTTAAAACACGATTCTTAGAAATCATCGGTAAACCCCCAATCTCACACAATTCGTAATAAGAACCCCCAAAGGGTCCCACACATCAAAAGGCTCTCCAAATCCCCAAAGCTATTATAAAAGCTATTCTAATCCCAACTAATCCAAACCACTAAACACACTTAAAACTAAAACACAACTTAATCAACTCTAAACGGGCTCTCGGGTCGGGGTCTTACATCCTCCACCCCTTAGG
>CM022947.1:34386967-34489278 GCA_012931725.1 Litsea cubeba
ATGGTTGCACTGGCTGCTTTTTTAACCGAGAGGCATTCAATGCATGATCCCTCAGTTTTCTTTTTTTTCTCCCTTTGAGGAAGCTTCTGAGTTTTTGACTCGGTAATCCATTTCAATTTGGAGGACTTACGGGGCATGTTTGTCAACATCCTCATTCAGCTTTTGTAATTCTGAAATGAGATTATCACGAGTGTGCGGAGACATTCGCAACAAATTTAGGATGTGCAGACGTGCAGGTATGTGCTTGAAGTGTTCAATCAAGTCATACTTGAAAGCCTCCTTAGGGCCTGCATGTTCATCATTGTTGCCACTACGGGCGCTTACAACATCTTTTCCCGAAGGATTTACATATGTAAAAGAGGATTGGTTGTAATTTTTGTGGTAGTCCCGGCCAGAGAGGGTGCCTTTACCAACTTCGAGAGCTTCTTGAGAAGGGTCTTCATTTGTAAGATTGTCTTCAGGATCAAGAGGCTGTCGTTTTTCATTTGCTGAGGATGTATCAGCAGCAGAGTTGCCATCCTCAGTGATTGTGTTGCATGGAGCATTTTCCGGGAACAAGTCCTGAACGACATCCAGCAACCTTTCTTCTTCGTTGACCAATTCATCGTCCCAAGCATCAATAGCTGGGAATTCTTCAGTCAGGAAGGGTGTGAACTTTGAAGTCACAGTCTCAGGAGAAGAAACCTGAGAGGGTGTCATCTCAGTGAAAGTCACGTGAGAAGAGGTGGCTCCAGAAGATACATTGCTAGGCGTCGCCGGAGTGTAAGTGCTCTCATCAGACGATGCTTCAGAAGAGCTATAATCCCGAATTATCACATTATAGGAAGCTCTAACAGGAGACGTTGCCTGATCGGAGTCAGACTCATCCTCGAATGTAAGAGGATTGTCTATCCAGCAACTTTCTCCATTTTCAGGAGTTAAGGGAGGATGTACCTGATGGTCTTCAGGGACTTCAGGCTCTGGATTGCGAGGAGGCTCGTTGACGCGGTCTTGCTCTTGTTCTAGAGCGAAAGATCCTTGCATATTCTTCAAGATCAGGCATGGAGCCAAATCTTCTTCTTCATCAACTCTTTGTGTCTCAACATTGTTGATTTCCACTGGAGCAATGAGGGGTGCTGGTTCAACAACATTTTCTTGTACAGCCTCTTGGTCTTCTTCATCATCAGCCCAGGATCCTTGTGGCTGTAGGGGGTTATTCCATATTACTAGCATAAGATGATTCTTAGGAACCCATTCTTCATCGGAGAGATATTCTCCTGTTTCAAGGGACTCCTCCCACTCGTCTGTGTAGTTGGATTCGAATCCATCATTGGTGTCGCTGGACTCGTATCCATCAATGGAAAATCCAACTACCGAATTGCAAGAGTATGATGCCTCCTGCGTGGCTTCTTTGAATTGAGGTGGCATGAAATCACTGAGAGTGAATTTTATTACCCTCTTTGAAGTCTCTGGAAGGGATGTTTTTGTTGCCTCCAGTGAAGCGGTGGAGGAAGCCTCTGCCTTTTCTTTGACTTCTTATTTTGGCTGGGTCTTCTCTTGCCGTTTGAGCTTGAGGAGATGTTTCCTAGCCTGCCTTCGCTGTTGAGCTGTAGGCTTTGTTTTCATGACCTTCCAATTTTCATCTTCCAGGAGATCGGTATGTACCCATATGGGTTGTCCGTCTGGTGTCGGGTAAGGAACCAGTTCCTCAGATGCTTGGATTGAGTTTATCACCTTGAAGGAAGTAGTGATCTTCTTCTTCGGTGACTTTGATGTTTGTCCACATGTCACCATGTTGACGGAGGCAGACCCATAGTTTTTGTCAAAGGTGATGACTCCGTTTTTCCACATCTCGTTTATTTTCTTCCTCACAACAAGGCATGATTGAGGAGGATGCGAGACATCTGTTGGTATGGACAATACCGGGGATCGTTGGTTTTGCCAACATCACCCGGTCTTTTTGGTTCAGGCAAGGCGAGCTTGCCGTGTGCCACAAGAGCCCCGAAGATTTCATCAACATCTTCATCAAACGGGATTTCTGTCTCTACTCATTCTTTGAAGGCATCTGAGAGTTCAGGTCTCTTACCAGCAGCTTTGTTTTCAGCTTTCTTTGGTGGCTGAGGAGCTGACTTGGTCTGCACATTGAGGACCTCTTTCTTCTTTGGTTTAGAGGTTTGCAATGGCGGTTGGCTCTTTTCTTGATGATTTCTGACTGTTGAGGTCTTTAATCAGCGTTTCAGCTTCCATGGAAGCTTCTAGGAGTTCTCCCAGGTTTTTTGATTTGTTGCCGATGATCATGGAGCAGATTCTTAGCTCTCATGTTGTTTCGGCAGATGTCGACTAGCGACGCTTGTGGTAATACATCAGAGCATTTGTATGCCATTGCTTTCCACTTCTGAATGAAGTCATATGTTGACTCATTCTCCCCCTGTTTTTATGCTGCACAACTGAGCCATCGTAGTGGGATGATCCTCACCTTTGAAGTGAGTCAGGGAAGCGTGTCTCTAGCATGGGCCCAATTTTTGGATGGAGTCCTCCGGCAGAAGTGGAGTACCAATCAAAGGCCGTACCTTTTAGGGTACTTGCAAAGAGGCGGATCTTGAGTGCATCTTGAACTGCGATAGCTCCTGTCAAGATCTTGAAGTGGATGACGTGCTGTCTGGTTGATCCTTTCCCGTATATGTTTAGAGAGTAGGATGCTTGAATTTTGTAGGGAACGGGACCGAGTCCATCCATAAGGGATTTGGTGGCTGATCCCATGCTCCTTTTGTATATCCTCTTCTTTTGCTTTGGCGAGGATACTGTCTACGTCCTTTTTGGTAAGGGCGCGTGACTCATTTTCTTCTCCATTACCTCATCGTCTGATGATTCGGAGGAGGTTTCATTGTTCGCCTGATTTTGGAAGGCGAGGAGAAGGTTTTCCATCAGAGTTTCAATCCTCTGCTGGCCTTGTTCCAACTGCTCGATGTGGGTGATCGCATCATCTTGAGGTGGATTGCGGGGTGGTGGCTTAGAATTTGCAGCCAAGACGCTCATCCTTCGTGATTCGAACGAAGAAGCTGTCCTGGTGACTGAGCTGGGGCTCATTCTTTTTGAAGAAAAGCTTGAGGAAGGATCACTCTACCGTCCTTTGCTTGAAGGAGCAGGGGATTCTTCTGAATGTCTTCTTGTCCTGGAGACGTTGCGGGTCATCGGACGTCGGACATGGACTTTTGTTGCTGACTTTTGGCGCCTTCTGGTTTTTTCCAACCATATGGACGACAGCAACTTGGTTGGGTCTATCTTTTTCGACCCATTTGGTTGAGACTTGAAGTGTAGGAGGCTGGGTCCTTTGCTTCTCTAGTCTCTTTTGCCGATACGACGCGCGGCGGCGTATACGACGAGCAACTTGAGCTTCGGTCAGCTCTGGCTGGGCTTTGACGATGAAGGATGTTGCTCCATCGGGCGCAGCAGCCGAGCCTGTCTTCTTTGTAGCTGGGCAAGGACAGGATGCGAACCCTGTCCTTCGCCTGTTGCAGCGAAGCTTTGAATTTTTTCAAGTTCGGCCCCTGTAGAGATGAAGGGTTGAACTGCAGGTTTGTAGGCCTTAGTAGGTGCCTGCGGATGCCTTGTGATGCATGACTTGATTTTGGGCTTGTAGGAACAAGCCGGCTCATGCTGGGTTGACTTGAGAGTCAGATTGAAGATGGGTCTCTCCTCTTTCGTATAGGCAAGAGGGTAGAACCGGTTCTCCTTGAGTGGGGCTAGGAATGCTGGCTTGGTGGATGTTTGGGACCTTCTTTGTTTTGGTGAAGGTCTTGGGGACCAAGTCTTGGGATAGACCTGGTCATTTGCCGGTCGAGGCTTCGTGGGGCTGTCACGGGCTTCGGGCCTTCTGGTGCTCGCCTTTGGTGTCACGGTAGTGACACGTTGAGAGGTGAGTTTCTGCTTCTTGGAAGGAGCAGTTTGTTCCTCAGGAAGTGGGAATGGTCCCAGCGTCCCAAAGACAATAGTCAGGGGAGTAGAGGTCGACCCGAAGCTCAGAGAGTTGCCGAGGGAGTTGACGCTTCGGCAGCTGATGGGCGCTTGTTCTCATCGAAGGTAATGGTTAGTGAAGCTGCCATTGTTAGTTTTTTCGAAAAATTTCTGAAACAAGACCGCATCCATTAGTAATCACAAGAATATAATGATCATAAATGGGAAGTTTTATGGTTTTGTCTTTTCAAATTGCTCGAGGAAGATGACCCAAGCAATATGAAGAAGGCAGAAAGCCATAGAGGGTACAATTGTTCTGATCGCAGGTATGGTAAGCCCAGAATGAGCGTCCCAGTGACTGCTGGAAGCAATTGTAAACTTAAATTCGACTTATCGAGAAGCAGAGCTTGCTCGAGGTAAGAAGAATATAAAGTTAGAGTTACAAATGTGCCGGTTGCGAATACAGTAGACCCTGAAAGGGCGTACTAGTACCGCTAGACAAAAATGTTTTGAGACCGCATCCATGAGATGAGATTCTCTGTTTTGAAAGGTCAATATTGGATTTATCAAAGAGAGCAGATGGTATTCCGATCCGAACACGGGCTCAGCGATTTCCGCGAGCGCTAGTGCTCAGAAAGGAAATGAACCATAATTTCTCGGATCTGAATCCAAAAATGATGAGTTTTTTTTTGAAAGGCCAATATCGGGTTCATCAAAGAGAGCAAAGGGCACTCCAATCTAAACACCGGCTCAGCGATTTCCGCGAGCGCCAGTGCTCAGAAAGGAAAAGACCAAGATTTCTCCAATCTAAACCCAAAATGACGGAAGTTTTTTTTTTTTGAAGATTTTTTTTTCATGATTTTTTTTTTAAAAAAAATCTTTTTTTTATTTGTTTATTTTTATTTTTAAAGATTTTTTTTGAAAATTTTTTATTTTTTATTTTATATTTTAAAATTTTTATTTTTGAAAAAAATTTTATTTAAAAGACGAGATAGTACACATAGGCCTCCTAACCCGGTATTATGAAATTTCGATTGATAGAATTGCCCCAGGTAAGGGTAGGATTACTTAATGAACCCGTTTGGAGGACCCTTGCCTAGAACAGTCAAGCTGTCTCCACACTCTGGACAAGGCTTTTCTTGAATCAACCATGATCAAAGAACGTAGTTGGTTTAACCTTAGTGGTCTATGTCTTTTTTTTGTTTATATATATATTATTATTATTATTATTTATTTTTAGATCTTTAATGAACTCATCGAAGAGAAACGATGGCCCAAAACCTTAGCCGAACAGGCTCAACATTTCTGTAAGCACGATGAACGATAGGAAAGGATCAAGGTTTCTCAATTTTGAATTCAAACTGAAAAAATCTGATTTTTTTTTTGTTTTTTTTTCTAGATCTTTAATGAACTCATTGAAGAGAAATGATGGCCCAAAACCTTAATCAACAGGCTCAACATTTATACAAGCGCGATAAACGATAGGAAAGGATCAAGGTTTCTCAATTTTGAATCCAAAATGAAAAATCTGATTTTTTGTTTTTTTTTTTAGATCTTTAATGAACTCATCGAAAAGAAACGATGGCCCAAAACCTTAGTCGAATAGGCTCAACATTTCTGCAAGCGAGATGAACGATAGGAAAGGATCAAGGTTTCTCAATTTTGAATTCAAACTGAGAAATCTAATTTTTTGTTTTTTTATTTTTTCTCTAGATCTTTAATGAACTCATCGAAGAGAAACGATGGCCCAAAACCATAGTCGAACAGGACCTTCAAGAGGTTGATCCTTGAGACCAGGTAGACTGTGTTGGAAAGCAAGTAGTGACGCAACTTTTGAACGGCGAACATCACTGCTAGGCATTCCTTTTCGACTGGAGAGTAGCAATGCTCTGCACCTACTAATATGCGGCTGAGGTAGTATAGAGCAGTGATGGACCGGCGCATTCTGCTCGCTCGGTTCTACCGAGGTCGGCGGATGTGGGAGTCCGTTTGGGTCCGACCCTTTCGTAACGGGAGGGGGGCAGAAGCGGCCATCAACATTTCTTTTGTGTGGGTGTGCCAGATTTTCTATTTTACTTGGAATTGCAAGTGGTGATCCGGAGATCAACCTTCGCAAGTAAAAAGGAAATTAACTTCTTTCAAGTTTTCCATTGCAACATATATTTAAGAAAAGAGACATTTTCTTGATTTGCCGTGAAAGGCGATTTTTTTGGCATTTATAGCCGATTTTAGCGTTTATAGCCATTTTTTGGCGTTTATAGCCGATTTGCAATCCTTATCAATAATGAAAGACAAGAGTTGTGATTTTTGTCTCTTTTGAAAAAATACAAACTACAATGAAAAGCAAGAAAAGGAGGATTTAACTTCTCAGGAGATTGTGGGGGACCCGTTCAGATTGACGGTCGCAAGCCATATGTGGACTTCGCCATCATCCATGCAGATGAGAACAGAGGATGCTGGCTTGGCTATAACCTCAGGTTTTTAGAGGACAAAGACCAAAAGGAGGTCCTATGTCTAATAAAAAACTAAGTAGACGGGCTGAAAAGCCACGTCTAAGCCATTGGAGGCAGAAGGAGAAGGCAAGGACCTTGGGGGGGGGGGGGGGGGGGGTAGCCCCTAAGGGAATTTTGTCACCTTGTAGCGGTGGTCGGTGTAGAACTTCCGCAGAGTTTTCTCTCTTTCTTTCTCCTAGATTTCTGATGTCCTTTTCTGTTTGAGTTTCTGGATTTTCTACAGTCTGTTGTGTGTTTTCTGTGCTGTCCGTGCTGTCCTTTCTTCTTGGAGTGCTCTCCTATTTATAGGCTTTTTGGTAGCCATTTAGGAGGGTTTATGGGCTTTTATTGTCATTAAGCTGCATAATGGGAGGAGTTACAGGATTGAATTCTTTAATTTGTAACTCCTTTTTCTTGGCTTTTGATTGGCCGGAGGAGATTGAGGGCTTTTAATCGCCTTTAATCGCCATGATGGGAGGAGTTTCATGGGTTAAATGCCATGAATCTCTTGACTTGTAACTCCCGGATGCTTGCTTCTGATTGGGCCATCCAAAGAAAAGGATTAATGACTGTAATAAAGCTAGTCAATTAATCGCATTAAGTGGTCGCCGAGCATTTGAAGAGTCACGGGCCGTGCCACGTCTTTTGGTATTGTTCTGGCGATGATCAATGATGGATCTTCATGTAGATCGGCATCAGATGACAATGTAACTTCGGGTATTGGTTGCCAACAGCGGGTCGGTGCCATCTGTCCTGTCGATTTCTAGATCGGTCGGGTAGAAAGCACACTTTTTTTTGTTGATCGGTTGGCGATCAATGTTGATTTTGATACTCTTGATGATTGTCCCGTGTTTTTGATGGATGTCAGAGGATTTGGTGTCTCAAAAGTATGAATTTTGGAAAACACCAGAGGCCGGACGCTTCGAATCACGGAAAAGCGGCAAAAAACGGGGTTTCCGGCGACCTGGCCTAGGGTCGCAGGGGCCTGCGACCCTGGGGGGTTTTCCCCCCTTTTGTCCCGTTTTGTGTCCGTTTTTGCTTTTTTTTATTCTTTTTTCTTCTGTATTTTTCCTTGACACTTTTGATCATTTATTGGCCTGATTTCCCTGTAGAAAACCTGATGAGAATCCTTGCATGTTATTTTGCAAAGTTTCCAATTTTCTGAGAAAGCCGAAGACTTTGTCGCGCAGAGCTGCCGATTTTCCGTCACAAGCTGAAACTGGGTCAAACGATGTCGGAATGATCTGAAATTTGGTGTGAAGCCTGCTGAGTAATAAATAAGACCAACCATAGGCTTTTGTTTGAGTTTTGAAGCCGTTTGGGGTCCTATCATCAGTAGACTTGCTTTTGTCACGATGAAGATGTCGCGGCTTGATGTGCGGTCAACCGATGTCCGATTGACTTGAAATTTGACAGGGAACCTAAGATGATCCATAGGCTCTGTCTTGGAAACCATGGTCCGGGGGAGCTTCACCGCTGAGAGGCCTGATTTAGCTGTTCGAGGGTTGATGTAGGGTCAAACGTTATCGGTTTGACTCGGAACTTGACGTGGAGCCTTTTGGATGTATTTTGAGACCATCCATCGGCTCTGATCGAAGATTTGGTCTCTCTAATGCCTTCGCCGCCGGGAGCTCGTTTTCAGCTGTCGGAGAAGCGAAGTTAGGCCAAATGATTTTGAAATGGCCCGAAACTTCTTGGAGAGAAGCACAAGATAGGGGATCAGGTTTTGGTTTTTGGTTTTTGCAGAATGTCAATTTCAAGATTTTGGCTCAATTTGGTAGATGAGGCTGGATGGTTTGATTTTTGGAAGCTCATGGGGCTTGGAATTCTCTTTTGTATGGTCGAATCAACTCAAAAGAGGCATGGAACCATTTTTGTATGCTCTTGGTAAGAGGGATTTTTCTTTGACTAAAAGCCCAAATTTTTTTTTTTTAGTGCCTAGGTGGTCAAACCTGGCTCATATGGGCTAACCCATGGGACCTTAAGCTTTTGAAATGGCTTAGATCTCATATGGTTTCATTTTTATAAAGAATATCTAAAAAAATATCTCCTTTGGATAGATAATATCTAAGAATATATTTACTTGGAGAGAATCTCTCATGTTCCCTTTATTTTGGGAGAGAATATCTCAAGATATCTTCCTTTGGGAAAGAATCTTTCATTGATCCTATCTTTTGGGAGAAAATCTCTCATTGATTTCTTTTTTGGGAGAGAATCCCTCAAGATATCTTTCTTTTGGGAAAGAATCTTTCTAATTTCTTTCTTTTGGTAAGGTTACTAATTAGTAACACTTACCTCTTTCTTCTTTCCTTCTTTGGTTCGCTCTCTTCTATAAAAGCAAGGAAGAGGTTGGATCTTTTGCTCTTATTGCTTTCTTTTGCAACAATCCCAAGAGGGCTTCAAGATCTTCAAGACTTTTCTTCTTCTTCAAGATCTTCAAGACTTTTCTTCTTCTTCTCCATCAATGGCTTCAAGTAAGTTCCCCTTTTTTTCAAGAAAACCCCATTGTAGTAAAAAAGTTCTTTCTTCTTTTTTTTTGTTTCTTTCTTTTCTTTTCTTTTTTTTTTCCACGTGTTTGCTCTTTTTTTTTACACGTTTTTTTTATGCTTTCTTCTTCTTCTATTTTGCATGTTTTTTTTTTGTGTACGGATCTGGCCATACGGCCACGTGGCCTGTGGGCCAGCCCCTTTTTCTTTTCTTCTTTTTTCTTTCTTTCTCTTTTTTTTTTTGAGAAAGTCTCTTTTCTTTTTTTTCTTTTTTTTCTTTCTCCCCTTTTTTCTTGAGAAAGTTTCTTTTTTTTTTTGCTCTTCATGATAATGCATTTTTTTTTTGCTAACCAAGATGTTCATGCATGTATATTTTTTTGTAAATTGAATTGTAGCATGATGTGATAGCATACCTGAAAGTTTTCGCAAATTTGGGAATTTGGACCTTGCAGCGATGTTGATCCCTTCCTGATTTTGCGGAGACTTTGTGGTTTCGAAAGTTTGGAATTTCGGAGCTCGCAGCAATGTTGAGCCCATCTTCAAGCTTTCTATTTCTTTCGGGATAGTTCATTTTCTTCGGAATTGCCCCGGCATCATGTCAAAATTTCGCCATAATTTTTTTTAGCGAGATTCTGTCATTTTGATGTTCGATCTTTTTCTTTTCCATCCTTTGCAGGTGGTTCTTCCAGAACGAACAAGGGTAAAGAGCCTACTATAAGCGTACCTCGTCGAACTACTAGATCTTCTAATCCGGCCATTCAGCAGGCCTTTGAGAATGTCCAGTATGTTGAGAGAAATCTCGAAGAGTGTGACTCCCTTAACAGAGATGAGATGAGGCAACAACTGATCGCTCTCAAGGGAGAGGAGTTTTATAAGATCATGGTAAGCAGTCGTCCATGGGTGATGGAAGATCAGAGTGTTTTGCCCAAGCCTACCTTCTTCTTTGGTGATGCAGTCCATGATGACATGACATACCAGAGAAGATGTTTTCAGTTCTCTTTCATAACAAATGGTGAGAAGAAGACTGTTGCTACCCGGTCGACGTTTGATCGCACCGTCTCGATCATGAGTCTTGCCCCCACGTGCTCTAAGAGGGAAGATCCTCCAAGCTAGGTGAGAAGGATAAATGTAATCAAGACCGGGGTTTTTGCTGGCGGTTCTCCTGGATATTCGGAGAGGTCACCTGTTGATATGGACCTGTTGATGCCATCCAGCGGCTACCAGGGCTCTAATTATCCATCGGTCGATTTGAGACTGGTGGGCCTTGGTATTTTCAACAGTGACAGCAGCAATTGGATAAAGCCTTTTCGACTTCGTGGCCGTTTCAATGCTGACTCAGAGTGGAAGTCGTGGACTGATCGCGTCCTGCTGATTGGTGGCGCCGTTTTGAAGGAAGCCGAGATTTTTGATGCGGTCCGCACCTTTAGGGAGACCGTGATCTTTTCCGACGAGGCCTTCATGGCTATGCTGGAGTCATTCCTCCCACAAACCAATACCTTCATTGTGACGAATGGTGAGATTGGTTTCTCTTTGAAGGAGTTGAGCGCCATTATTGGATTGCCCATCCTTGGCAAACTCTATGAGGAGTTTATGCCGATCGACAGCGTCCTTGAGGAGCAGTCTGAGGAGTTCAGGCTTCTATACTTTCAGCTCGTCGCCTTCTATGATTTTTTGAAGGAGAAGGAGGGTTTGAAAGTTAATTCCAGCAGTTGGAAGAGTTCAAGCTCTTCGTTCCCCAACTTTTTTGATAGCAGGGAGTCTTCTGATCGTGTGTGTGGCCCAGGAAGCCAGGGCTCAGGATCCAAGTTCGTAGAAGATCTTGGCTATGCAAGAAGAGTTGAGAGATTTCTATGCGAGTACAAACGCCATATGTCCTGACATTGCACTGCGGAGAGATCTCGCTGTTTGCCTCACTTATTGGCTTGGTGAGGCTATTTTTGCTGGAGGACATGGAACGAACATCAGGCCGCATTGTATTTTTCTGGCTTATCAGATGGCGTTTGGAGAGCAGCTTGCTTTGGTGCCAGCTCTTTACTCCTACCTGTGTACTAAACTACAGGATGCTGCTTTTTTGGTTCGGCTTGGGCTCCCTATGAATAGGGTATTTTCAGCCGATATCTTTTATTCGTGGTACGTGTACCACTGTCCTGGCTTCCACCGGCTGGGTACTGCACAGGATGATGATCCTCTGATGATTCGGCTGGCTAAGGGCAAAGTCGTGTCCGAATCACTTTTGTTTGCTCGCATGAGGATCCGACGGTTCAGGGACGTCCAGATGGGGCAGTCTTCAGTGAAGCTTTCTCCGGAGTTGCGGAAGAAGGCTTATTATTTTGGTGCCTCCCAAGACTCTACCAAGGCTGGGTCAGGAAGGCATTACTCCTTGACGAACGTAGAGAAGGAGTGGCTTTTCAGCATACGTGTCGGCACGATGGTGTACCGCATACATCTTTTCGTCGACATCCAGCCGTATGTACCCTCTCGCTTTGCTTTGCAGTTGGGCTTTTTTCAAGGTGTTGTTGGAGCGCCTTTAAGCATGGTGAAGCGCTTTGGAGGTTTACAAGATGGGAGAAATGCATGGGCTTTCTATAGTGCTGAAGATACTACAGATCTCTTATCCTGTGTTGTTGACTTCCAGGACTGCCGGCTTTGCGAAGTGGTTCGTGGAGAGCTTTTCGACATATCGGGGGCTTTCCAAGAAGGAGCTTGATGTGAAGCTGGCATCTAGAAAGGGCCTTGGAAAGTCGGATGGTGTCCGGCGAGAGGAAGTTTGGGCCTTCCTTTCTGGAGAGAAGCACAAGATAGGCTTTCTCGGTGACCAGGGCGTCATTGGTTCTAAAGCTGTTCGAGAAATACCTGATGAGGCTTTAGAGCAGCTAGAACAGGAGGAAGCCGAACTTGGTGCTTGGATGTAAGCGGTATAGAGTCAAGCTTCTATGGATTCTACTGGCAAGAGTAGACCATCCAGTGAGGAGTCAAGTGGGAAACCTGACTCTGACAGCGGGGCAGGTTCCTCTAAGAAGCGAGCCCGCAGGAGTAAGAGGAGGAGGAGTCATCATCGCAGTAAGGGGCAGCATGAGGACTCTCCTGACTTGGAAGTCCCTCTTACTATCAATGAGGAGGTGCCAGGGAATGCTGACGAGCCTCCAGAGAAGAGAAGCCGAGAAGAAGAGACCGTCGGTGAAGGTATGATTCTTCCTTTTTCTCTTTCCATTTCTTTTCATGGGATTTTTCCATGTCTTGATTTGTTTTCTCTCCCTACTGTTCCTCTTTTTTTTTTAGCAGAGGAAGATTTGGTGATGCCTGAGGTTCCAACTGATGAGGTGGTGACAGACCCTGTCGGGGCACCTGAAGAAGAACCAAGGGACTCTGGAGTGAATCCAGAATCTCCAATTGGTATAACTTCTTTTGCTTTCTTTTTTTTTTGTCTGTGACTTGGTTTGCTAACATTTTTCTTGTCAGCTGACTTGCCACAGGATTCCGATGACTTTGAACCATCGATGGATGCAAATGTTGATGATGCTTCCAATGAGTTCATGGAGGAAGAGAGTCTTCCGCCAGTCATCGAAGAAGGTATTTTGTAGTAATAACCCTGATAATGATCTTCAAACAGGATCATATTCATACCTTTTTGTGTTTCTTTGGCAGGTTTTGAGGTGACAGAGGAGAGTCCGTCGCTTCCTTCAGAACCAGAGCAAGGGATGCCAGAGGTCGATCCAGAGGTAGAGACTCCTGGGACCAGTTCTGACACTGTTGAGGAGATACCTCGTGCTGAGATTCCTTCCCGAGCAGCTCCAACTAGAAAGAGTTCTTTTGTTACTCTTCCAACGGGTGATGACATGAGCAGCCGACCAACGGAGTTGGGTGAATCTTCAACTGGGCCATCTTTTCTTTTTGCAAAGAAGGTGGTGGTGCGGGTTCTGAGCTCTTGGATTGAGACTCTCCTTTCTGGGCACTTGGATGCCGGATTGGCATGATCTAGCATGTACAGGAGATTCTCAGTGATGCCGAAGAGGCTGGTCTGGATGTCACAGGTGCCAGGGCGATCGTTGATAGGATCATTGAGCTGGGTGACAAATGGCTTGAGGCCATGGGTTTGGCTGATGACCAGTTTTTCAAGGAGATGTTCCTGGACCCTGCTGATAAGGCTCAGTCTAACTTGGATGAGGCTACACAAAGCAGGAAGCAGATAGTCCGAGAGAAGAACTTAGAAGAGCTAACCATCATTGGGCTGACACATGAACTTAACATCCTTGATAGGGAGGTCAATGAGGCCAGGAAATGTCTTGAGCATTTGCAGGCACAAGTCGGTGCCAAGTGGGCTGCAATAACAGAGGCTCGCGACAGGGAGAGTGCTCTTGAAAGGAAGTCTCAAGAAAGCAAACGATGGCAAACTGGTCGGGATAAGCTTCCCAGTGTGAAAAAAGGATTTTAGCATTCTCCAGCAACTCATGGCAGGTTCCTGAAGAAGCGTGCCCTGGAATCCCTGACGGCTGAGGCCAAAAGTTTGCCTGAGGAGCTGAACTCTTGGCTGGAGACCATTTTTGGCTGAGCTCCTGATTTTTGTAGCAGAAACTATCCTTCTTTTTTTTGGTACCACATGTATTTTTTTGGTACTTTTTTTTAGTGCTTGTGAACACTTTCTTTTTTTTTGGTACCACATGCATTTTTTGGTACTTTTTTTTTGTTTTCCCTATGCTCACTTAAATCTTTTTGTGATGAAAGTAATTGCTAAATGGGATGCTTTTTTTTTTTGTTTTCCCTACGCTCACTTAAATCTTTTTTGTGATAAAAGTAATTGCTAAATGGGATGTTTTTTTTTTGTTTTCCCTACGCTCACTTAAATCTTTTTGTGATAAAAGTAATTGCTAAATGGGATTTGATCAAAAGCTTGTCATTTTGTGAAAATCTTTTGTCAAATGATTGTTTTGGCATGGGAGCCAGATTTTATTTGTGGCATAAGAGCCAGTTTTTTTGTGGCATTGATAGTCGAGTTTGGTGGCATTTATAGCCTGTTTTGGTGGCATTTATAGCCGGTTTGTGACATTTATAGCCAGGTTTTTTGAAAGCCAATTTTTTTTTTGTTTTGTGGCATTGATAGCCGGTTTTATTTTGTGGCATTGATAGCCGGTTTGTTTTGGTGGCATCTATAGCCGTTTTGTGGCATTTATGGCCAGGTTTTTTGAAAGCCAATTTTTTTTATTTTGTGGCATTGATAGCCGGTTTTGTTTTGTGGCGTTGATAGCCGGTTTGTTTTGGTGGCATCTATAGCCGTTTTGTGGCATTTATAGCCGGTTTGGTTTTAAAAAATGCAAGTATCGACTAAAAGTCGCCGCTGAATGTTCTTACAAGTATCGATGGAATGTCGCATCCTTGCTCATTCGGTTGCGAGTATCGATGGAATGTCGCATCTTCGCGGATTTGGGTGCAAGTATCGATGGAATGTCGCATCCTTGCTTTTTTCAAAAATTTTGGTTCTGCAGGTACTGGCTTGATGTCGTTTTCCCATGATTTTTGAAATTTGTGGTTTTCTCGAACCTTTGGGTTATGGATATCAATTGAAATGTTGCATCTCCATGGTTTTTTAGGTTTTTTCAAACCTTTGAAATTTGGGTTGTGGATATCAACTGAAATGTTACATCTCCACGGTTTTGGATTTTGCAAGTATCGATGAAATGTCGCTTCCCTGCGATTTTGGAAGTGTCGAACGTGGTTCGTATGCTTCCGATTTGTTCGAGTATCGACTAAGCGTCGCTTCCTCGTGGTTTTTTTGAAAAACCATTTTTTTTAAAGACACGAGGGTCATAAGTTTTGACCTAAAATCATTTAGGCGGTAAAAGGTAGGGTGGACTAGGGTGGAAATCCCTGAATCCGGATTTTGTTTCAAACCATGAATTTTGGGTTCAAGGGTTGAAAATCTTGGTCAAGTTAGGGAAAGGTTCCTAAACTTTGATTTTTTTTGAACAATGAAACGATGAAAGTAAGCATTGTTTAAATTTCTAGAAATTTCAACATTTAATATGAAAATTCTAAAAAGAGTGGGTTTGACGAGCGTGTATCTGGAATCCAGTTTTGGCCGTACAGGCATTGCTCTTACCCAGTTGGGTAAGTCTTCAAGGGTAGTACCGCTTTAAGAACTTGATGTTGATGGGCAGCATACATCTGTCACCTTCCATGTTTAGGAGTGCGTATGCGCCGTTGCAGAAAACCTTGTCGATGACGTAGGGTCCCTCCCATTTTGGCTCAAATTCGCCTTTGGACTTGTGAGCGAAGACCATTGATTATTTTACCGCAAAAACCAAGTCACCCTTTTTGTAGGCGCGTTGCCTGACCTTTTTGTCGAAAAATCCTGCCATGTGTGCTTGGTAAAGTTCAATACTTTGTTGAGCTTCAGCCGTCTCTCATCGAGATTGTCTAGCTCATGGAATCGCAACTTGACATTACTTTCTTGAGTCATGTCATTTTACAAGGATACCCTCAAGGAAGGAATTTGTACTTCCAAGGGCACAACAGCTTCGCATCCATAGACCAAGGAGAATGGTGTGCTATGGGTTGGTCCTCGAACGGTGGTTCGATAGGCCCACAAAGCTTCAGACATTTTGTCGCTCCAGTCTCTTTTGTGACTAGAGACCATCTTTTTCATAGTAGCTTGTGCCACAGGACTATATAAGGGTAGTTGAGGCATACCTTCATTTTGGAAGGGTTCAAGCATGGAGTTTGATGAAGAAGTATCCAATCTATGGAAGAAGATCGGCTTTTCCTTTGCTGAAGTTGCTGGAACAATGAAGGAAGCTGACGTAGGATCTTCTATGTCAGAAGTTGTCTCCATTGGAGTAAGAGCAGGCTGAACTTGCTGAGTGTCAGCTTGGCTTGATGATGTGCTGTCTTCTGGCTCTGAATACGAATCCCTGTCTTGCGTGATAGACACGAAAGAGACAACAAATTTGCCCCCAGGCCTTTGCTTTGCCTTCTTCACTTTAGTTGTGATGAAGAAAGGCTTTGAAGGTTTGAGGGAGATGATGAAGGGAGTTTGAATGCTCTCTTCGAATTTACCGGATGGTTTGTTTTCTTCCGGTGATTGTTGAGGAGCCTTGCCTTTATCTTTCTGGAGATTTTCGGCAAAGGGTGCTGTGTGCTTCTCCTCTTCTTCTTTTTCACCTTCATACATTTATGAGTCTGCAAAGTGGACTTCTTTACCTTTGAAGGGTTTTCTATCCGCAAAGACTCGATGTATCATGCCGTCGTTGCCAACAAGCTTAATGCATTGATGTAGAGTTGAAGGGACAACACCATTCTCGTGGATCCAAGGGCGTCCGAGAAGGATGTTGTAGCATGAAGGGGTTTTTATTGCATACACTGTGACCTCAGAGATAAGATCACCGATCTGCAACTTGAACTTGATTTTGCCGATAGGCCTTTGAGTACTCCCATCGTATCCAAAGATAGATACAGATGTGTGGCTCAGCTTGCTGGGTGGGATGCCCAACTCTTCGAGAGCCGATGTGGAGATAAGGTTGAGTGCGGAACCTGGGTCGATCTGAACTCTGTGCATAGGCATTTCCTTGATGTACATTGTGAAGTACAGGGGTCGGTTGTGCCTGGTTTCTCCAAGTAGGAGGTCGTCCTTTGTGAAGGCGATGGTTGCACTGGCTGCTTTTTTAACCGAGAGGCATTCAATGCATGATCCCTCAGTTTTCTTCTTTTCTCCCTTTGAGGAAGCTTCTGAGTTTTTGACTCGGTAATCCATTTCAATTTGGAGGACTTGCGGGGCATGTTTGTCAACATCCTCATTCAGCTTTTGTAATTCTGAAATGAGATTATCACGAGTGTGCGGAGACATTCGCAACAAATCTAGGATGTGCAGACGTGCAGGTATGTGCATGAAGTGTTCAATCAAGTCATACTTGAAAGCCTCCTTAGGGCCTGCATGTTCATCATTGTTGCCACTACGGGCGCTTACAACATCTTTTCCCGAAGGATTTACATATGTAAATGAAGATTGGTTGTGATTTTTGTGGTAGTCCCGGCCAGAGCGGGTGCCTCTACCAACTTCGAGAGCTTCTTGAGAAGGGTCTTCATTTGTAAGATTGTCTTCAGGATCAAGAGGCTGTCGTTTTTCATTTGCTGAGGATGTATCAGCAGCAGAGTTGCCATCCTCAGTGATTATGTTGCATGGAGCATTTTTCGGGAACAAGTCCTGAACAGCATCCAGCAACCTTTCTTCTTCGTTGACCAATTCATCGTCCCAAGCATCAATAGCTGGGAATTCTTCAGTCAGGAAGGGTGTGAACTTTGAAGTCACAGTCTCAGGAGAAGAAACCTGAGAGGGTGTCATCTCAGTGAAAGTCACGTGAGAAGAGGTGGCTCCAGAAGATACATTGCTAGGCGTCGCCGGAGTGTAAGTGCTCTCATCAGACGATGCTTTGGAAGAGCTATGATCCCGAATTATCACATTACAGGAAGCTCTAACAGGAGACGTTGCCTGATCGGAGTCAGACTCATCCTCGGATGTAAGAGGATTGTCTATCCAGCAATTTTCTCCATTTTCAGGAGTTAAGGGAGGATGTACCTGATGGTCTTCAGGGACTTCAGGCTTTGGATTGCGAGGAGGCTCGTTGACACGGTCTTGCTCTTGTTCTAGAGCGAGATGCTGCAAGATCCTTGCATATTCTTCAAGATCAGGCATGGGAGCCAAATCTACTTCTTCATCAACTCTTTGTGTCTCAACATTGTTGATTTCCACTGGAGCAATGAGGGGTGCTGGTTCAACAACATTTTCTTGTACAGCCTCTTGGTCTTCTTCATCATCAGCCCAGGATCCTTGTGGCTGTAGGGGGTTATTCCATATTACTGGCATAAGATGATTCTCAGGAACCCATTATTCATCGGAGAGATATTCTCCTGTTTCAAGGGACTCCTTAAACTCGTCTGTGTTGTTGGATTCGAATCCATCATCGGTGTCGCTGGACTCGTATCCATCAATGGAAAATCCAACTACCGAATTGCAAGAGTATGATGCCTCCTGCGTGGCTTCTTTGAATTGAGGTGGCATGAAATCACTGAGAGTGAATTTTATTACCCTCTTTGAAGTCTCTGGAAGGGATGTTTTTGTTGCCTCCAGTGAAGCGGGAGAGGAAGCCTCTGCCTTTTCTTTGACTTCTTGTTTTGGCTGGGTCTTCTCTTGCCGTTTGAGCTTGAGGAGATGTTTCCTAGCCTGCCTTCGCTGCTGAGCTGTAGGCTTTGTTTTCACGACCTCCCAATTTTCATGTTCCAGGAGATCGGTATGTACCCATATGGGTTGTCCGTCTGGTGTCGGGTAAGGAACCAGTTCCTCGGACGCTTGGATTGAGTTTATCACCATGAAGGAAGTATTGATCTTCTTCTTTGATGACTATGATGTTTGTCCACATGTCACCATGTTGACGGAGGCAGACCCATAGTTTTTGTCAAAGGTGATGACTCCGTTTTTCCACATCTCGTTTATTTTCTTCCTCACAACGAAGCATTGATTGAGAGGATGCGAGATCATCTGGTGGTATGGACAATACCAAGGATCGTTGGTTTTGCCAACATCACCTGGTCTTTTTGGTTCAGGTAAGGTGAGCTTGCCATTTGCCACAAGAGCCCCGAAGATTTCATCAACATCTTCATCAAATGGGTATTTCTTCTCTACTCATTCTTTGAAGGCATCTGAGAGTTCAGGTCTCTTACCAGCAACTTTGTTTTCAGCTTTCTTTGGTGGCTGAGGAGCTGACTTGGTCTGCACATTGAGGACCTCTTTCTTCTTTGGTTTAGAGGTTGAAATGGCGGTTGGCTCTTTTCTTGATGATTTCTGACTGTTAAGGTCTTTAATCACCGTTTCAGCTTCCATGGAAGCTTCTAGGAGTTCTCCCAGGTTTTTTGATTTGTTGTCGATGATCATGGAGCAGATTCTAGCTCTCATGTTGTTTCGGCAGATGTCGACTAGCGACGCTTGTGGCAATACATCAGAGCATTTGTATGCCATTGCTTTCCACTTCTGAATGAAGTCATATGTTGACTCATTCTCCCCCGTTTTAGGCTGCACAACTGAGCCATAGTAGCGGGATGATCCTCACCTTTGAAGTGAGTCAGGAAGCGTGTCTCTAGCATGGCCCAATTTTGGATGGAGTCCTCCGGCAGAGTGGAGTACCAATCAAAGGCCGTACCTTTTAGGGTACTTGCAAAGAGGCGGATCTTGAGTGCATCTTGAACCGCGATAGCTCCTGTCAAGATCTTGAAGTGGATGACGTGCTGTCTGGTTGATCCTTTCCCCGTATATATTTGGAGAGTAGGATGCTTGAATTTTGTAGGGAACGGGACCGAGTCCATCCATAAGGGATTTGGTGGCTTGATCCCATGCTCCTTTTGTATATCCTCTTCTTTTGCCTTGGCGAGGATACTGTCTACGTCCTTTTTGGTAAGGGCGCGTGACTCATTTTCTTCTCCATTTACCTCATCGTCTTGATGATTCGGAGGAGGTTCATTGTTCGCCTGATTTTGGAAGGCGAGGAGAAGATTTCCATCAGAGTTTCAATCCTCTGCTGGCCTTGTTCCAACTGCTGGATGCGTGTGAGCGCATCATCTTGAGGTGGATTGCGGGGTGGTGGCTCAGAATTTGTAGCCAGGATGTTCATCCCTCGAGATTCGAATGAAGAAACCGTCCTGGTGACTGAGCTGGGGCTCATTCTTTTTGATGAAGAGCTTGAGGAAGGATCAGTCTGTCGTCCTTTGCTTGAAGGAGCAGGGGATTCTTCTGAGTGTCCCTTTGTCCTGGAGACGTTGCGGGTCACCGAACATCGGACATGGATTTTTATTGCTGACTTTTGGCGCCTTCTGGTTTTTCCAACCATATGGACGGCGACAACTTGGTTGGGTCTATCTTTTTCGACCCATTTGGGAGAGACTTGAAGTGCAGGAGGCTAGGTCCTTTGCTTCTCTAGTCTCTTTTGCCGATACGACGTGGAGCCTTTTGGATGTATTTTGATAACATCCATAGGCTCTGATCGAAGATCTGATGTCTTCGATGCTTTCCCTGCAGGGACCTCCTTTTCAGCTGTCGGAGGAGTGAAGTTAGGCCAAATGATTTTGAAATGGCCCAAAACTTCTTGTGTACTCCTCTTTTGACTGTCTTCAAGGATCTTGCAGTTTTTGTTTGATTCTGACAATATTTGATTTTTTAGAAGTAGCATTGCCTATTTATGGCAGGTTGCGACTTCATGTAGCTTTTTGGATCTTGAAGAAGCAAAGTGAAATTTTTGGTGTCAAGAAGGAAAAATAAAAAATCGACATGAGCACTTCGCTCGAGGGTAGAGTAACTTGTAGGAACTGACGGTTCGCAAATATAACTCCCGGTTAGAGAATTACGAGCGAAACTTGGGATTTTCCAATACTTAGGCTCGAAAACTGCCCGCCGGGGGCTCGGAATAGGAAACTTCGATCAAAAAAATCAGAAAATGGCACGAGTACATCCCTCAAGGGAGAGTAACTTGTAGGAATTGACGGTTCTCAAATAGAACTCCCGGTTAGAGAATTACGAGCGAAACATTGGGTTTGCCAACACTTAGGCTCGAAAATGGCCAGCCGGGGGTCCGGAACGGGAAATAGCTGCCGAAAAAATTGAAAACCAACACTAGCACTTCCTCGAGGATAGAGTAACTTGTAGGAACTGATAGTTCGCAAACAGGATTCCCAGGTTCGAGAATTACGAGCGAAACATGAGATTTTCCAACAATTAATCTCGAAAACGTCCCACCGGGGGTCCGGAATGGGAAACGGCCGAGAAAAAATGGTAACCGGCACGAACACTTCGCTTGGGGGAGGGTAACTTATAGGAACTGATGGTTAGCAAATAGGACTCCCGGTGGGAGAATTACGAGCGAAACTTAGGATTTCCTAATAATTAAGCACGAAAACGGCCTGCCGGGGGTCTGGAATGGGAAACGGCCAAAGGAAAAATGGAAAACCGGCACGAACACTTCCCTTGAGGGTGGAGTAACTTGTAGGAATTGACGGTTCACAAATAGGACAACCATTAGAGAATTATGACCGAACATAGGATTTTCCAACACTTTAGGCTCGAAAATGGCCCGCCGGGGGTCCGAAACGGGAAACGGCTGCTGGAAAAATCGAAAACTGGCACGAGCACTCGCTCGAGGGTAGAGTTACTTGTAGGAACCGACAGTTCGCAAATAGGACACCTGGTTAGAGAATTACGAGCGAACATATTATTTTCTAACACTTGAGATTCGAAAACGGCCCACCGGTGGTCCGGAACGGGAAATGACCACCGACAAAATTGGAAACCGGCACGAGCACTTCGTTTGAGGGTAGAGTAACTTGTAGGAACCGACGGGTCGCAAATAGGACTCCCGGTTAGAGAATTACGAGCGAAACATGGGATTTTCCAACACTTAGGCTCGAAAACGGCCCGCTGGGGGTCCGAAATGGGAAACGGCCCAAGGAAAAATCGAAAATTGGCACGAGCACTTCCCTTGAGGGTAGAGTAACTTGTAGGAACTGACGGTTCGCAAATAGGACTCTCGGTTAGAGAAATACGATCGAACATAAGATTTTCCAACTCTTAAGGCTCGAAGATAGCCCGCCGGGGGTCCAGAATAGGAAACTGCCATAAGAAAAATAAAAAACCAGCATGAGCACTTCGCTTGAGGGTAGAGTAACTTGCAGGAACTAACAGTTCGCAAATAGGACTCATGGTTCGAGAATTACGAGCGAAACATGGGATTATGCAACACTTAGGCTTTAAAACGGCACTCCGGGGGCCCGGACAGGGAAACAGCCTCTGAAAAAATTGGAAACCCGCACGATCACTTCCCTCGAGGGTAAATTAACTTGAAGGAACTGATGCTTTGCAAATAGGATTCCCGCTTATAGAATTACGAGCGAACATAGGATTTTCAAACACTTAAGGCTCGAAAATGGTCCGCCGGGGGTCCGAAACGGTAAATGGCTGCCGGAAGAAATCAAATACGGGCACGATCTCTTCGTTCGAGGGTAGAGTCACTTGTAGGAACCGACAGGTCACAAATACGACTCCCGATTAGAGAATTACGAGCGAAACATGGGATTTTCCAATAGTTAAGCTCGAAAACGACCCGCCAGGGGTCCGGAATGGGAAACGGCCCCCGACAAAATAAAAAATGGCACGAGCACTTCCCTCGAGGGTAGAGTAACTTGTAGGTACTGATGGATCATAAATAGGACTCCCGGTTACAGAATTACAAGCGAACATAGGATTTTCCAATACTTAAGGCACGAAAATGGCCCGCCGGGGGTCAGGAACGGTAAATGGCCGCCGGAAAAAATCGGAAACTGGCACGAGCACTTCGCTCGAGGATAGAGTAACTTGTAGTAACCGACGGGTCGCAAATAGGACTCCCGATTAGAGAATTAGGAGCGAAACATGGGATTTTCCAACACTTAGCCTCGAAAACGGCCCGCCGGGGGCTCGGAATGGGAAACTGCCTTCGGAAAAATCAAAAACCGGCACGAGCACATCCCTCGAGGGTAGAGTAACTTGTAGGAACTGACGGTTCGCAAATAGAACTCTCGGTTAGAGAATTACGAGTGAAACATGGGATTTTCCAACACCTAGGCTCGAAAACGGCCCGCTGGGGTTTGGAACGGGAAACGGCCGCTGGAAAAATCGAAAACCGGCACGAGCACTTCCCTCGAGGGTAGAGTAACCAGAAGGAACTAATGGTTAGCAAATAGGACTCCCAGTTAGAGAATTACGGGCGAACATAGGATTTTCTTACACTTAAGATTTGAAAACGGCCCGCCGTTGGTCCGGAACTGGAAATGGCCGCCGGAAAAATCGAAAACTGGTACGAGCACTTCGCTCGAGGGTAGAGTAAGTTGTAAGAATTGATGGTCGCAAATAGGACTCCCGGTTAGAGAATTACTTGCGAAACATGGGATTTTCCAACACTTGGGCTCGAAAATGGCCCGCCAGGGGTTCGGAACGGGAAACGGTCGAAGGAAAAATCGAAAATCGGCACGAGCACTTGAGGGTGGAGTAACTTGTAAGAACTGACGGCTAGCAAATAGGACCACTGTTAGAGAATTATGACCGAACATAGGATTTTCCAACACTTAAAGCTCGAAAATGGCCCGCCGGGGGTCCGAAACAGGAAACGGCTGCTGGAAAAATCGAAAATCAGCACGAGCACTCGCTCGAGGGTTAGAGAATTACGAGCGAACATATTATTTTCTAACACTTAAGATTCAAAAACGGCCCACCGGTGGTCCGGAACGGGAAATGGCCATCGACAAAATTGCAAACCGGCACGAGCACTTCGTTTGAGGTAGAGTAACTTGTAGGAACCGACGGGTCGCAAATAGGACTCCCAGTTAAAGAATTACGAGCGAAACATGGGATTTTCCAACACTTAGGCTCGAAAATGGATCGCTGGGGGTCCGAAATGGGAAACGGCCCAAGGAAAAATTGAAAATCGGCACGAGCACTTCCCTTGAGGGTAGAGTAACTTGTAGGAACTGACGGTTCGCAAATAGGGCTCCCAGTTAGAGAAATACGATCGAACATAAGATTTTCCAACTCTTAAGGCTCAAAGATAGCCCGCCGGGGGTCCATAATAGGAAATTGCCGTAAGAAAAATAAAAAACCGGCATGAGCAGTTCGCTCGAGGGTAGAGTAACTTGTATGAACTGACAGTTCGCAAATTGGACTCACGGTTAGAGAACTACGAGCGAAACATGGGATTATGCAACACTTAGGCTTGAAAACGGCACGCCGGGGGCCCGGACTGGGAAACAGCTGCCGAAAAAATTGGAAAACGGCACGAGCACTTCACTCGAGGGTAAATTAACTTGAAGGAACTAATGGTTCGCTAATAAGACTCCTGGTTAGAGAATTACGAGCGAAACATGGGATTTTCCAACACTTAGGCTCGAAAACGGCCAGCCGGCGGTCCAGAACGGGAAATAGCCACCAAAAAAATTGAAAAACAACACTAGCACTTCCTCGAGGGTAGAGTAACTTGTAGGAACTGATAGTTCGCAAATAGGATTCCCGGTTAGAGAATTACGAGCGAAACATGGGATTTTCCAACAATTAAGGCTCGAAAACGGCCCACCGGGGGTCCGGAATGGGAAACGGCCACCGAAAAAATGGTAACCAGCACGAACACTTTGCTCGAGGGAGGAGTAACTTATAGGCACTAACGGTTAGCAAATAGGACTCCTGGTGAGAGAATTACGAGCGAAACTTGGGATTTCCCAATAATTAAGCACGAAAACGGCCTGCCGGGGGTCTGGAATGGGAAACGGCCAAAGGAAAAATGGAAAACCGGAACGAGCACTTCCCTTGAGGGTGGCGTAACTTGTAGGAATTGACGGATCACAAATAGGACAACCGTTACAGAATTATGACCGAACATAGGATTTTCGAACACTTTAGGCTCGAAAATGGCCCGCCTGGGGTCGGAAATGGGAAACGGCTGCTGGAAAAATCAAAAACTAGCACGAGCACTTCGCTTGAGGGTAGAGTTACTTGTAGGAACCGACGGTTCACAAACAGAACTCCCGGAAAGAGAATTACAAGAGAAACGTGGGATTTTCCAATACTTAGGCCCGAAAACGGCCTGCTGGGGGTTCGGAATGGGAAACGGCCCAAGGAAAAATGGAAAACCGGCACGAGCACTTGAGGGTGGAGTAACTTGTAGGAATTGACAGTTCGCAAATAGGATAACCGTTAGAGAATTATGACCGAACATAGGATTTTCCAACACTTAAGGCTCGAAAATGGCCCGCCGGGGGTCCGAAATGGGAAACGGCTGCTGGAAAAATTGAAAACTGGCATGAGCACTCCCTCGAGGGTAGAGTAACTTGTAGGAACCGATGGTTCGCAAATAGAAATCCCGGTTAGAGAATTACGAGCGAACATATTATTTTCTAACACTTAAGATTCGAAAATGGTCCACCGGTGGTCCGGAATGGGAAATGGCTGCCAGCAAAATTGGAAACTGGCAGGAGCACTTCGTTCGATGGTAAGTAACTTGTAGGAACCGACGGGTAGCAAATAGGACTCCCGGTTAGAGAATTACGAGCGAAACATGGGATTTTCCAACATTTAGGCTCGAAAACGGCCCGCCGGGGGTCTGAAAAGTTTAACGGCCCAAGGAAAAGTTGAAAATCGGCATGAGCACTTCGCTCAAGGGTAGAGTAATTTGTAGGAACCGACGGTTCGCAAATAGGACTCCCGGTTAGAGAAATACGATCGAACGTAGGATTTTCCAACTCTTAAGGCTCGAAGGTAGCCCGCCGGGGGTCCGGAACAGGAAACTGCAGCAAGAAAAATCGAAAACCTGCATGAGCACTTCGCTCGAGGGTAGAGTAACTTGTAGGAACTGACGGTTCGCAAATAGGACTTCCGGTTAGAGAATTACGAGCGAAACATGGGATTATCCAACACTTAGGCTTGAAAACGGCACACCGGGGGCCCGGAATGGGAAACAGCCATCGAAAAAATCAGAAACCGGCACGAGCACTTCCCTCGAGGGTAAATTAACTTGAAGGAACTAACGGTTTGCTAATAAGACTCCCGGTTAGAGAAATACGAGCAAAACATGGGATTTTCCAACACTTAAGGCTCAGAAACGGCCCGTTGGGGGTTCAGAATGGGAAACAGCCGACGGAAAACTCGCAAAAACCGGCACGACCACTTCCCCCGAGGGTTTAGTAACTTGTAGGATCTAACGGTTCGCAAATAGGACTCCAGGTTCGAGAATTACAAGCGAAACATGGGATTTTCCAACACTTAATCTCGAAAACGTCTCGCCGGGGGTCTGGAACGGTAAACAGCCCCCGAAGAAATCGAAAACCGGCACAAGCACTTCCTTTGAGGGTACAGTAACTTATAGGAACTGATGCTTCGCAAATAGGACTCCCGCTTATAGAATTACGAGCGAACCTAGGATTTTCCAACACTTAAGGCTCGAAAATGGTCCGTTGGGGGTCCGAAATGGTAAATGGCCGCCGGAAAAAATCGAAAATGGGCATGATCTCTTCGTTCGAGGGTAAAGTCACTTGTAGGAACCGACAGGTCACAAATACGACTCCCGATTAGAGAATTACGAGCGAAACATGGGATTTTCCAATAGTTAAGCTTGAAAACGACCCGCCAGGGGTCCGGAACGGGAAACTGCCCCCGACAAAATCAAAAACGGCACGAGCACTTCCCTCGAGGGTAGAGTAACTTATAGGAACTGATGGTTCGGAAATAGGACTCCCGGTTACAGAATTACGAGTGAACATTGGATTTTCCAATACTTAGGCACGAAAATGGCCCGCCGGGGGTCGGGAACGGTAAATGGCCGTCGGAAAAAATCGGAAACTGGCACGAGCACTTCGCTCGAGGATAGAGTAATTTGTAGTAACTGACGGGTCGCAAATAGGACTCCCGATTAGAGAATTAGGAGCGAAACGTGGGATTTTCCAACACTTAGCCTCGAAAACGGCTCGCAGGGTGTCCGAAACGGGAAACGGCCCAAGGAAAAATCAAAAATTGGCATGAGCACTTCCCTTGAGGGCAGAGTAACTTGTCGGAACTGATGATTCGCAAATAAGACTCCCGGTTAGAGAATTACGAGCGAAACATGGGATTTTCCAATACTTAGGCTCGAAAAACGGCCAGTTGGGGGCTCGGAATGGGAAACTGCCTTCGGAAAAATAAAAAACCGGCACGAGCACATCCCTTGAGCGTAGAGTAACTTGTAGGAACTGAATGTTCGCAAATAGAACTCTCGGTTAGAGAATTATGAGTGAAACATGGGATTTTCCAACACCTAGGCTCGAAAACGGCCCGCCAGGGTTCGGAACGGGAAACAACCGCTGGAAAAATCAGAAACCGGCACAAGCACTTCCCTCGAGGGTAGAGTAACCTGAAGGAACTAACGGTTAGCAAATAGGACTCCCAGTTAGAGAATTACGAGCGAACATATTATTTTCTAACACTTAAGATTCGAAAACGGCCCGCCGATGGTCCGGAACGGAAAATGGCCACCGACAAAATTGGAAACTGGCACGAGCACTTCATTTGAGGGTAGAGCAACTTGTAGGAACCGACGGGTCGCAAATAGGACTCCCAGTTAAAGAATTACGTGCGAAACATGGGATTTTCCAACACTTAGGCTCGAAAACGGCCCGCTGGGGGTCCGAAATGGGAAACGGCCCAAGGAAAAATCGAAAATCGGCACGAGCACTTCCCTTGAGGGTAGAGGAACTTATAGGAACTGACGGTTCGCAAATAGGACTCCCGGTTAGAGAAATACGATCGAACTTAAGATTTTCCAACTCTTAAGGCTCAAAGATAGCCCGTCGGGGGTCCAGAATAGGAAACTGCCGTAAGAAAAATAAAAAACCGGCATGAGCACTTCGCTCGAGGGTATAGTAACTTGTAGGAACTGGCAGTTCGCAAATAGGACTCACGGTTAGAGAATTACGAGTGAAACATGGGATTATGCAACACTTAGGCTTGAAAACGGCACGCCGGGGGCGCGGACTTGGAAAGAGCTGCAGAAAAAATTGGAAACCGGCACGAGCACTTCCCTCGAGGTTAAATTAACTTGAAGGAACTAACAGTTCGCTAGTAAGACTCCCGGTTAGAGAATTACGAGCGAAACATGGGATTTTCCGACGCTTAGGCTCAAAAACGGCCAGCCGGGGGTCCGGAATGGGAAATAGCCACCGAAAAAATTGAAAACCAACACTAGCACTTCCTCGAGGGTAGAGTAACTTGTAAGAACTGATAGTTCGCAAATAGGATTCCCGGTTAGAGAATTACGAGCGAAACATGGGATTTTCCAACAATTAAGGCTCGAAAATGGCCCACCGGGGGTCCGGAATGGGAAACGGCCGCCAAAAAAATGGTAACCGACACGAACACTTCGCTTGAGGGAGGAGTAACTTGTAGGAACTGACGGTTAGCAAATAGGACTCCCGGTGAGAGAATGACGAGCGAAACTTCTAGTTTCCCAATAATTAAGCACGAAAACGGCCTGCCGGGGGTCCGGAATGGGAAACGGCCAAAGGAAAAATGGAAAACCGGCACGAGCACTTCCCTTGAGGGTGGAGTAACTTGTAGGAATTGACGGTTTACAAATAGGACAACCGTTAGAGAGTTATGACCGAACATAGGATTTTCCAACACTTTAGGCTCGAAAATGGCCCGCTAGAGGTCCGAAACGGGAAACGGCCGCTGGAAAATTCAAAAACTAGCATGAGCACTTCGCTTGAGGGTAGAGTTACTTGTAGGAACCGACGGTTCGCAAACAGAAATCCCGGTTAGAGAATTACGAGCGAACATATTATTTTCTAACACTTAAGAATCGAAAATGGCCCACCGGTGGTTCGGAATGGGAAATGGCTGCCGGAAAAATTGGAAACTGGCACGAGCACTTTGTTCGACGGTAGAGTAACTCGTAGGATCCGACGGGTCGCAAATAGGACTCCCGGTTAGAGAATTACAAGCGAAACATGGGATTTTCCAACATTTAGGCTCGAAAACGGCCCGCCGGGGGTCCGAAATGGGAAACGGCCCAAGGAAAAATTGAAAATCGGCATGAGCACTTCGCTCGTGGGTAAAGTAACTTGTAGGAACCGACGGTTCGCAAATAGGACTCCCGGTTAGAGAAATACGATCGAACGTAGGATTTTCCAACTCTTAAGGCTCGAAGGTAGCCCGCCGGGGGTCCGGAATAGGAAACTGCAACAAGAAAAATCGAAAACCTGCATGAACACTTTGCTCGAGGGTAGAGTAACTTGTAGGAATTGACGGTTCACAAATAGGACTTCCGGTTCGAGAATTACGAGCGAAACATGGGATTATCCAACAGTTAGGCTTGAAAACGGCACACCGGGGGCCCGAAACGGGAAACAGCCGCCGAAAAAAATAAAAACCGGCACTAGCACTTCCCTCGTGGGTAAATTAACTTGAAGGAACTAACGGTTTGCTAATAAGACTCCCGGTTAGAGAATTACGAGCGAAACATTGGATTTTCCAACACTAAAGGCTCAAAAACTGCCCGTCAGGGGTCCAGAACGGGAAACAGCCGACGGAAAAAATGAAAACTGGCTCGACCACTTCCCCCGAGGGTATAGTAACTTGTAGGATCTAACGGTTCACAAATAGGACTCCAAGTTCGAGAATTACAAGCGAAACATGGGATTTTCCAACACTTAATCTCGAAAACATCGGGTCCGGAATGGTAAACAGCCCCCGAAGAAATCGAAAACCAGCACAAGCACTTCCCTCGAGGGTACAGTAACTTGTAGGAACTGATGGTTCGCAAATAGGACTCCCGCTTAGAGAATTACGAGCGAACATAGGATTTTCCCACACTCAAGGCTCGAAAATGGTCCGCCGGGGGTCCGAAACGGTAAATGTCCACCGGAAAAAATCGAAAATAGGCACGATCACTTCGTTCGAGGGTGAAGTCACTTGTAGGAACCGACAGGTCACAAATTGGACTCCCGATTAGAGAATTACGATCGAAACATGGGATTTTCCAATAGTTAAGCTGGAAAACGACCCGCCAGGGGTCCGAAACGGGAAACAGCCCCCGAAAAAATCAAAAACGGCAGGAGCACTTCCCTCAAGGGTAGAGTAACTTGTAGGAACTGATGGTTCGTAAATAGGACTACCGGTTACAGAATTACGAGCGAACATAGGATTTTCCAATACTTAAGGCATGAAAATGGCCCGCCGGGGGTCGGGAACGGTAAATGGCCGCCGGAAAAATCGGAAACTGGCACGAGCACTTCGCTCGAGGATAGAGTAACTTGTAGTAACCGACGGGTCGCAAATAGGACTCCCGATTAGAGAATTAGGAGCGAAACATGGGTTTTTCCAACACTTATCCTCGAAAACGGTCCGCAGGGTGTCCGAAACGGGAAACTGCCCAAGGAAAAATAAAAAAATGGCATGAGCACTTCCCTTGACGGTAGAGTAACTTGTAGGAACTGACGGTTCGCAAATAAGACTCCCGGTTAGAGAATTACGAGCGAAACAAGGGATTTTCCAACACTTAGGCTCGAAAAACGGCCCGCCGGGGGCTCGGAATGGGGAACTGCCTTCGAAAAAATAAAAAACCAGCACGAGCACATCCTTCGAGGGTAGAGTAACTTGTAGGAACTGACGGTTCGCAAATAGAACTCTCGGTTAGAGAATTACGAGTGAAACATGGGATTTTCCAACACCTAGGCTCGAAAACGGCCTGCTGGGGTTAGGAACCGGAAACGGCCGCTGGAAAAATCAGAAACCAGCACGAGCACTTCCCTCGTGGGTAGAGTAACCTGAAGGAACTAACGGTTAGCAAATAGGACTCCCAGTTAGAGAATTACGGGCGAACATAGGGTTTACTGACACTTAAGATTCGAAAACGGCCTGCCGATGGTCCGGAACTGGAAATGGCCGCCGGAAAAATCAGAAATTGGTACGAGCACTTCGCTCGAGGGTAGAGTAACTTGTAGGAACTGATGGTCGCAAATAGGACTCCCGGTTAGAGAATTACTAGCGAAACATGGGATTTTCTAACACCTGGGGTCGAAAACGGCCCGCCAGGGGTTTGGAACGGGAAACGGCCGAAGGAAAAATCGAAAACCGGCACGAGCACTCACTCGAGGGTAGAGTAAGTTGTAGGAACCGACGGTTCGCAAATAGGACACCTGGTTAGAGAATTACGAGCGAACATATTATTTTCTAACACTTGAGATTCGAAAACGGCCCACCGGTGGTCCGGAACGGGAAATGACCACCGACAAAATTGGAAACCGCACGAGCACTTTCGTTTGAGGGTAGAGTAACTTGTAGGAACCGACGGGTCGCAAATAGGACTCCCGGTTAAAGAATTACGAGCGAAACATCGGATTTTCCAACACTTAGGCTCGAAAACGGCCCGCTGGGGGTCCGGAACGGGAAACGCCCCAAGGAAAACTCAAAAATCGGCATGAGCACTTCCCTTGAGGGTAGAGTAACTTGTAGGAACTGACGTTTCGCAAATAGGACTCCGGTTAGAGAAATACGGTCGAACATAGGATTTTCCAACTCTTAAGGCTCGAAGATAGCCCGCTGGAGTTCCAGAATAGGAAACTGCCGTAAGAAAAATAAAAAACCGGCATGAGCACTTCGCTCGAGGGTAGAGTAACTTGTAGGAACTTGCAGTTCGCAAATAGGACTCATGGTTAGAGAATTACGAACGAAACATGGGATTATGCAACACTTAGGCTTGAAAACGGCACGCCGGGGGCCCGGACTGGGAAACAGCCGCCGAAAAAATTGGAAACTGGCACGAGCACTTCCCTCGAGGGTAAATTAACTTGAAGGAACTAACGGTTCGCTAATAAGACTCCCGGTTAAAGAATTACGAGCGAAACATGGGATTTTCCAACACTTAGGCTCAAAAACTGCCAGCCGGGGGTCCGGAACGGAAAATAGCCACCGAAAAAATTGAAAACCAACACTAGCACTTCCTCGAGGGTAGAGTAACTTGTAGGAACTGATAGTTCGCAAATAGGATTCCCGGTAAGAGAATTACGAGCGAAACATGGGGTTTTCCAACAATTAAGGCTCGAAAATGGCCCACCTGGGGTCCGGAATGGGAAACGGCCGCCGAAAAAATGGTAACCGGCACAAACACTTCGCTCGAGGGAGGAGTAACTTATAGGAACCGACGGTTAGAAAATAGGACTCCCGGTGAGAGAATTACGAGCGAAACTTGGGATTTCCCAATAATTAAGCACGAAAACGGCCTGCCGGGGGTCCGGAATGGGAACGGCCAAAGGAAAAGTGGAAAACCAGCACGAGCACTTCCCTTGAGGGTGGAGTAACTTGTAGGAATTGACGGTTTACAAATAGGACAACCGTTAGAGAATTATGACCGCACATAGGATTTTCCAACACTTTAGGCTCGAAAATGGCCCGCCGGGGGTCCGAAACGGGAAACGGCCGCTGGAAAAATCAAAAAATAGCATGAGCACTTCGCTTGAGGCTAGAGTTACTTGTAGGAACCGACGGTTCGCAAACAGAACTCCCGGAAAGAGAATTACGAGCGAAATGTGGGATTTTCCAATACTTAGGCACGAAAACGGCCTGCCGGGGGTCCGAAATGGGAAACAGCCCAAGAAAAAATGGAAAACCGGCACGAGCACTTGAAGGTGGAGTAACTTGAGGGAATTGACGGTTCACAAATAGGATAACCGTTAGAGAATTATGACCGAAACATGGGTTTTTCCAACACTTAGCCTCGAAAACGGCCCGCTGGGTATCCGAAACGGGAAACGGCCCAATGAAAAATCAAAAATCGGCATGGGCACTTCCCTTGAGGTTAGAGTAACTTGTAGGAACTGACGGTTCGCAAATAAGACTCCCGGTTAGAGAATTACGAGCGAAACATGGGATTTTCCAACACTTAGGCTTGAAAAATGGCCTGCCGGGGGCTTGGAATGGGAAACTGCCTTCGGAAAAATAAAAAACCGGCACGAGCACATCCTTCGAGGGTAGTGTTACTTGTAGGAACTGACGGTTCGCAAATAGAACTCTCGGTTAGAGAATTACGAGTGAAACATGGGATTTTCCAACACCTAGGCTCGAAAACGGCCCGCTGGGGTTCGGAACGGGAAACGGCCGCTGGAAAAATTGGAAACCGGCACGAGCACTTCCCTCGAGGGTGGAGTAACCTGAAGGAACTAACGGTTAGCAAATAGGACTCCCAGTTAGAGAACTACGGGCGAACATAGGATTTTCTGACACTTAAGATTTGAAAACGGCCCGCCGATGGTCCGGAACTGGAAATGGCCGCCGGAAAAATTGGAAACTGGTACGAGCACTTCGCTCTAGGGTAGAGTAACTTGTAGGAACTGATGGTCGCAAATAGGACTCCCGGTTAGAGAATTACTAGCGAAACATGGGATTTTCCAACACCTGGGCTCGAAAAACGGCCCGCTAGGGGTTCGGAACGGGGAACGGCCGAAGGAAAAATCGAAAATTGGCACGAACACTTGAGGGTGGAGTAACTTGTAGGAACTGACGGCTCGCAAATAGGACCACCGTTAGATAATTAAGACTGAACATAGGATTTTCCAACACTTAAGGCTCGAAAACGGCCCACCGGGGGTCCGAAATGGGAAACGGCCGCGGGAAAAATCGAAACCGGCACGAGCACTCGCTCGAGGGTAGAGTAACTTGTAGGAACTGACGGTTCACAAATAGGACTCCCGGTTAGAGAATCACGAGCGAACATATCACTTTATAACACTTAAGATTCGAAAACGGCCCACCGGTGGTCCGGAATGGGAAATGGCCACCGACAAAATTGGAAACTGGCACGAGCACTTCGTTTGAGGGTAGAGTAACTTGTAGGAACCGACAGGTCGCAAATAGGACTCCCAGTTAAAGAATTACGAGCGAAACATGGGATTTTCCAACACTTAGGCTCGAGAAAACGTCCCGCTGGGGGTCCGGAATGTGAAACTCCCCAAGGAAAAATCAAAAATCGGCACAACCACTTCCCTTGATGGTAGAGTAACTTGTAGGAACTGACGGTTCACAAATAGGACTCCCGGTTAGAGAAATACGATCGAACATAGGATTTTCCAACTCTTAAGGCTCGAAGATAGCCCGTCGGGGGTCCGGAATAGGAAACTGCCATAAGAAAAATAAAAAACCGGCATGAACACTTCGCTCGAGTGTAGAGTAACTTATAGGAACTGGCAGTTCGTAAATAGGACTCACGGTTAGAGAATTACGAGCGAAACATGGGATTATGCAACACTTAGGCTTGAAAACGGCACGCCGGGGGCCCGGACTAGGAAACAGCCGCTGAAAAAATTGGAAACCGGCACGAGTACTTCCCTCGAGGGTAAATTAACTTGAAGGAACTAACGGTTCGCTAATAAGACTCCCAGTTAAAGAATTACGAGCGAAACATGGGATTTTCCAACACTTAGGCTCAAAAATGGCTAGCCGGGGGTCCGGGACGGGAAATAGCCATCGAAAAAATTGAAAACCAACACTAGCACTTCCTCGAGCGTAGAGTAACTTGTAGGAACTGATAGTTCGCAAATAGGATTCCCGGTTTGAGAATTAGGAGCGAAACATGGGATTTTCCAACAATTAAGGCTCGAAAACGGCCCACCGGGGGTCCGGAATTGACGGTGGAGTAACTTGTAGGAATTGACGGTTCGCAAATAGGATAACCGTTAGTGAGTTATGACCGAACACAGGATTTTCCAAAACTTAAGGCTCGAAAACAGCCCGCCGGGGGTCCGAAATGGCAAACGATTGCTGGAAAAATCGAAAACCGGCATGAGCACTCGCTCGAGGGTAGAGTAACTTGTAGGAACTGACGGTTCACAAATAGAAATCCCGGTTAGAGAATTACGAGCGAACATATTATTTTCTAACACTTAAGATTCGAAAATGGCCCACCGGTGGTCAGAATGGGAAATGGCTGTCGGCAAAATTGGAAACTGGCATGAGCACTTCGTTCGACGGTAGAGTAACTTGTAGGAACCGACGGGTCGCAAATAGGACTCCCAGTTAGAGAATATCGAGCAAAACATGGGATTTTCCAACATTTAGGCTCGAAAACGGCCCGCCGGGGGTCCGAAAAGGGTAACGGCCCAAGGAAAAATTGAAAATCGGCATGAGCACTTCGCTCGAGGGTAGAGTAACTTGTAGGAACCGACGGTTCGCAAATAGGACTCCCGGTTAGAGAAATACGATCGAACGTAGGATTTTCCAACTCTTAAGGCTCGAAGGTAGCCCGCCGGGGTTCCGGAACAGGAAACTGCAGCAAGAAAAATCGAAAACCTGCATGAGCACTTCGCTCGAGGGTAGAATAACTTGTAGGAACTGACGGTTCGCAAATAGGACTTCCGGTTTGAGAATTACGAGCGAAACATGGGATTATCCAACACTTAGGCTTGAAAACGGCACACCGGGGGCCCGGAACGGGAAACAGCCGTCGAAAAAATCGGAAACCGGCACGAGCACTTCCCTCGAGGGTAAATTAACTTGAAGGAACTAACGGTTTGCTAATAAGACTCCCGGTTAGAGAAATACGAGCGAAACATGGGATTTTCCAACACTTAAGGCTCAAAAACGGCCCGTTGGGGGTTCAGAATGGGAAACAGCCGACGAAAAAATTGAAAACCGGAACGACCACTTCCCCCGAGGGTATAGTAACTTGTAGGATCTAACGGTTTGCAAATAGGACTCCAGGCTCGAGAATTACAAGCGAAACATGGGATTTTCCAACACTTAATCTCGAAAACGTCCCGCCGGGGGTCCAGAACGGCAAACAGCCCCCGAAGAAATAAAAAACCGGCACAAGCACTTCCCTCGAGGGTAAAGTAACTTATAGGAACTGATGGTTCGCAAATAGGACTCCCGCTTAGAGAATTACGAGCGAACATAGGATTTTCCAACACTTAAGGCTCGAAAATGGTCCGCCGGAGGTCCGAAATGGTAAATGGCCGCCGGAAAAAATCAAAAACAGGCACTATCACTTCGTTCGAGGGTATAGTCACCTATAGGAACCGACAGGTCACAAATACGACTCCCGATTATAGAATTACGAGCGAAACATGGGATTTTCCAATAGTTAAGCTGGAAAACGACCCGCCAGGGGTCCGAAATGGGAAACAGCCCCCGAAAAAATCAAAAATGGCACGAGCACTTCCCTCGAGGGTAGAGTAACTTGTAGGAACTGATGGTTCGTAAATAGGACTACCGGTTTCTGAATTACGAGCGAACATATGATTTTACAATACTTAAGGCACGAAAATGGCCCGCCGGGGGTCGGGAACGGAAAATGGCCGCCGGAAAAAATCGGAAACCGGCACGAGCACTTCGCTCGAGGATAGAGTAACTTGTAGTAACCGACGGGTAGCAAATAGGACTCCCGATTAGAGAATTAGGGGCGAAACATGGGTTTTTCCAACACTTAGCCTCGAAAACGGCCCGAAGGGTATCCGAAATGGGAAACGGCCCAAGAAAAAATAAAAAATTGGCATGGGCACTTCCCTTGAGGGTAGAGTAACTTGTAGGAACTGACGGTTCGCAAATAAGACTCCCAGTTAGAGAATTACGAGCGAAACATGGGATTTTCCAACACTTAGGCTCGAAAAACGGCCCGCCGGGGGCTCGGAATGGGAAATTGCCTTCGGAAAAGTAAAAAACCGGCACGAGCACATCCTTCTAGGGTAGAGTAACATGTAGGAACTGACGGTTCGCAAATAGAACTCTCGGTTAGAGAATTACGAGTGAAACATGGGATTTTCCAATACCTAGGCTCGAAAACGGCCCGCTGGGGTTCGAAAATGGAAACGGCCGATGGAAAAATCGGACACCGGCACGAGCACTTCCCTCGAGGGTAGAGTAACATGAAGGAACTAACGGTTAGCAAATAGGACTCCCAGTTAGAGAATTACGGGCGAACATAGGATTTTCTGACACTTAAGATTCGAAAACGGCCCGCCGATGGTCCGGAACTGGAAATGGCCACCGGAAAAATCGGAAACTGGTACGAGCACTTCGCTCGAGCGTAGAGTAACTTGTAGGAACTGATGGTCGCAAATAGGACCACCGTTAGAGAATTATGACCGAACATAGGATTTTCCAACACTTAGGGCTCGAAAATGGCCCACCAGGGGTCCGAAACGGGAAACGGCAGCGGGAAAAATCGAAAACCGGCACGAGCACTCGCTCGAGGGTAAAGTAACTTGTAGGAACCGACGGTTCGCAAATAGGACTCCCGGTTAGAGAATTACGAGCGAACATATTATTTTCTAACACTTAAGATTTGAAAATGGCCCACCGGTGGTTCGGAACGGGAAATGGCTGCCGTCAAAACTGGAAACTGGCACGAGCACTTCGTTCGACGGTAGAGTAACTTGTAGGAACCGAAGGGTCACAAATAGGACTCCCGGTTAGAGAATTATGAGCGAAACATGGGATTTTCCAACGTTTAGGCTCGAAAACGGCCCGCCGGGGGTCGGAAAAGCGAAACTGCCCAAGGAAAAATTGAAAATCGGCATGAGCACTTCGCTCGAGGTAGAGTAACTTGTAGGAACCGACAGTTCGCAAATAGGACTCCCGGTTAGAGAAATACGATCGAACGTAGGATTTTCCAACTCTTAAGGCTCAAAGGTAGCCCGCCGGGGGTCCGGAACAAGAAACTACAGCAGGAAAAATCGAAAACCTGCATGAGTACTTTGCTCGAGGGTAGAGTAACTTGTAGGAACTGACGGTTCACAAATAGGACTTCCGGTTAGAGAATTACGAGCGAAACATGGGATTATCCAACACATAGGCTTGAAAACGGCACACCGGGGGCCCAAAACGGGAAACAGCCGCCGAAAAAAATCAAAAACCAGCACGAGCACTTCCCTTGAGGGTAAATTAACTTGAGGGAACTAACGGTTTGCTAATAAGACTCCCGGTTAGAGAATTACGAGCGAAACATGGGATTTTCCAAAACTTAAGGCTCAAAAACTACCCGTCGGGGGTCCAGAATGGGACACAGCCGACGGAAAAATCGAAAACCGGCACGACCACTTCCCCCGAGGGTATAGTAACTTGTAGGATCCACCGGTTAGCAAATAGGACTCCAGGTTCGAGAATTGCAAGCGAAACATGTGATTTTCCAACATTAAGGCACGAAAATGGCCCGCCGGGGGTCGAGAACGGCAAATGGCCGCCGGAAAAAATTAGAAACTAGCATGAGCACTTCGCTCGAGGATAGAGTAACTTGTAGTAACCATCGGGTCGCAAATAGGACTCCCGATTAGAGAATTAGGAGCGAAACATGGGTTTTTCCAACACTTAGCCTCGAAAACGGCCCGCAGGGTGTCCGAAACGGGAAACGGCCCAAGGAAAAATCAAAAATCGGCATGAGCACTTCCTTTGAGGTTAGAGTAACTTGTAGGAACTGACGGTTCACAAATAAGACTCCCGGTTATAGAATTACGAGCGAAACATGGGATTTTCCAACACTTAGGCTCGTAAAACGGCCCGCCTAGGGCTCAGAATGGGAAACTGCCTTCGAAAAAATAAAAAACCGGCACGAGCACATCCTTCGAGGGTAGAGTAACTTGTAGGAACTGATGGTTCGCAAATAGAACTCTCGGTTAGAGAATTACGAGTGAAACATGGGATTTTCCAACACTTAGGCTCGAAAATGGCCCGCTGGGGTTCGGAACGAGAAACGGCCGCTGGAAAAATCAGAAACCGGCATGACCACTTCCCTCGAGGGTAGAGTAACCTGAAGGAACTAACGGTTAGCAAATAAGACTCCTAGTAAGAGAATTACGGGCGAACATAGGATTTTCTGACACTTAAGATTCGAAAACGGCCCGTCGATGGTCTGGAACTGGAAATGGCCGCCGGAAAAATTGGAAACTGGAACGAGCACTTCGCTCAAGGGTAAAGTAACTTGTAGGAACTGATGGTCGCAAATAGGACTCCCGGTTAGAGAATTACTAGCGAAACATGGGATTTTCCAACACCTGGGCTCGAAAACGGCCCGCCAGGGGTTCGGAATGGGGAACGGCCGAAGGAAAAATTGAAAATCGGCATGAGCACTTGAGGGAGGAGTAACTTGTAGGAACTAACGGCTCGCAAATAGGACCACCGTTAGAGAATTATGACCGAACATGGGATTTTCCAACACTTAAGGCTCGAAAACGGCCGACCGGGGGTCCGAAATGGGAAACGGCCGCTGGAAAAATCGAAACCAGCACGAGCACTCGCTCGAGGGTAGAGTAACTTGTTGGAACCGACGGTTCGCAAATAGGACTCCCGGTTAGAGAATTACGAGCGAACATATAATTTTCTAACACTTGAGATTCGAAAACGGCCCACCGGTGATCCGGAATGGGAAATGGCCACCGACAAAATTGGAAACTGGCACGAGCACTTCGTTTAAGGGTAGAGTAACTTGTAGGAACCGACGGGTCGCAAATAGGTCTCCTAGTTAAAGAATTACGAGCGAAACAAGGGATTTTCCAACACTTAGGCTCGAAAACGTCCCGCTGGGGGTCCGGAATGGGAAACGCCCCAAGGAAAAATCGAAAATCGGCACGAGCACTTCCCTTGATGGTAGAGTAACTTGTAGGAACTGACGGTTCGCAAATAGGACTCCTGGTTAGAGAAATACGATCGAACATAGGATTTTCCAACTCTTAAGGCTCGAAGATAGCCCGCCGGGGGTCCGGAATAGGAAACTGCCGTAAGAAAAATAAAAAACCGGCATGAGCACTTCGCTCGAGGGTAGAGTAACTTATAGGAATAGACAGTTCGCAAATAGGATTCACAGTTAGAGAATTACGAGCGAAACATGGGATTATGCAACACTTAGGCTTGAAAACGGCACGCCGGGTGCCCGGACTGGGAAACTGCCGCCGAAAAAATTGGAAACCGGCACGAGCACTTCCCTCGAGGGTAAATTAACTTGAAGGAACTAACGGTTCGCTAATAAGACTCCCAGTTAGAGAATTACGAGCGAAAGATGGGATTTTCAAACACTTAGGCTCGATAACGGCCAGCCGGGGGTCCGGAATGGGAATTAGCCGCCGAAAAAATTGAAAACCAACACTAGCACTTCCTCGAGGGTGGAGTAACTTGTAGGAACTGACCGTTCGCAAATAGGATTCACGGTTAGAGAATTACGAGCGAAACATTGAATTATGCAACACTTAGGCTTGAAAACGGCACGCCGGGGGCCCGGACTGGGAAACTGCCGCCGAAAAAATTGGAAACCGGCATGAGCACTTCCCTCGAGGGTAAATTAACTTGAAGGAACTAACGGTTCGCTAATAAGACTCCCAGTTGGAGAATTACGAGCGAAAGATGGGATTTTCCAACACTTAGGCTCGAAAACGGCCAGCCGGGGGTCCAGAACGGGAAATAGCCACCAAAAAATTTGAAAACCAACACTAGCACTTCCTCGAGCATAGAGTAACTTGTAGGAACTGATAGTTTGCAAATAGGATTCTCGGTTAGAGAATTAGGAGCGAAACATGGGATTTTCCAACAATTAAGGCTCAAAAACGGCCCACCGGGGGTCCGGAATGAGAAACGACTGCCGAAAAAATGGTAACCGGCACGGACACTTCGCTCGAGGGAGGAGTAACTTGTCGGAACTGACGGTTAACAAATAGGACTCCCGGTGAGAGAATTACGAGCGAAACTTGGGATTTCCCAATAATTAAGCACGAAAATGGCCTGCCGGGGGTCCGGAATGGGAAACGGCGAAAGGAAAAATGGAAAACCGGCACGAGCACTTCCCTTGAGGGTGGAGTAACTTGTTGGAATTGACGGTTCACAAATAGGACAACCGATAGAGAATTATGACCGAACATAGGATTTTCCAACACTTTAGGCTCGAAAATGGCCCGCCGGGGGTCCGAAACGGGAAACGGCCGCTGGAAAAATCAAAAACTGGCACGAGCACTTCGCTTGAGGGTAGAGTTACTTGTAGGAACCGACGGTTCGCAAACAGAACTCCCGAAAAGAGAATTACGAGCGAAATGTGGGATTTTCCAATACTTAGGCACGAAAACGGCCTGTCGGGGGTCCGGAATGGGAAACGGCCCAAGGAAAAATGGAAAGCCAGCACGAGCACTTGAGGGTGGAGTAACTTGTAGGAATTGACGGTTCGCAAATAGGACAACCGTTAGAGAGTTATGACCGAACATAGGATTTTCCAACACTTAAGGCTCGAAAACGGCCCGCCGGGGTTCCGAAATGGGAAACGACTGCTGGAAAAATCGAAAACCGGCTTGAGCACTCGCTCGAGGGTAGAGTAACTTGTAGGAACCGACGGTTCGCAAATAGAAATCCCGGTTAGAGAATTACGAGCGAACATATTATTTTCTAACACTTAAGATTCGAAAATGGCCCACCCATGGTTCAGAATGGGAAATGGCTGCCGGCAAAATTGGAAACTGGCACGAGCACTTCGTTCGACGGTAGAGAAACTTGTAGGAACCGACGGGTCGCAAATAGGACTCCCGGTTTGAGAATTACGAGCAAAACATGAGATTTTCCAACATTTAGGCTCGAAAACGGCCGGCGGGGGTCCGAAAAGGGAAACGGCCCATGGAAAAATTGAAAATCGACATGAGCACTTCGCTCGAGGGTAGAGTAACTTGTAGGATTCGACGGTTCGCAAATAGGACTCCCGGTTAGAGAAATACGATCGAACGTAGGATTTTCCAACTCTGAAGGCTCGAAGGTAGCCCGTCGGGGGTTCGGAACAGGAAACTGCAGCAAAAAAAATCGAAAACCTGCATGAGTAGTTTGCTCGAGGGTAGAGTAACTTGTAGGAACTGACGGTTCGCAAATAGGACTTCCGGTTAGAGAATTACGAGCGAAACATGGGATTATCCAAAACTTAGGCTTGAAAACGGCACACATGGGCCCGAAACGGGAAACAGCCGACGAAAAAATCGAAAACCGACACGAGCACTTCCCTCGAGGGTAAATTAACTTGAAGGAACTAACGGTTTGCTAATAAGACTCCCGGTTAGAGAATTACGAGCGAAACATGGGATTTTCCAACACTTAAGGCTCAAAAACTGCCCGTCGGGGGTCCAGAATGGGAAACAGCCGACGGAAAAATCGAAAACCGGCACGACCACTTCCCTCGAGGGTATAGTAACTTATAGGATCTAACGGTTCGCAAATAGGACTCCAGGTTCGAGAATTGCAAGCGAAACATGGGTTTTCCAACACTTAATCTCGAAAACGTCCCGCCAGGGGTCTAGAACGGCAAACAGCCCCCAAAGAAATTGAAAACCGGCACAAGCACTTCCCTTGAGGGTTGCAGTAACTTGTAGGAACTGATGGTTCGCAAATAGGACTCCCGCTTAGAGAATTACGAGCGAACATAGGATTTTCCAACACTTAAGGCTCGAAAATGGTCCGTCGGGGGTCCGAAACGGTAAATCGCCCCCGGAAAAAATCGAAAACAGGCACGATCACTTCGTTCGAGGGTAGAGTCACTTGTAGGAAATGACAGGTCACAAATACGACTCCCGATTACAGAATTACGAGCGAAACATGGGATTTTCCAATAGTTAAGCACGAAAACGACCCGCCAGGGGTCCGAAATGGGAAGCAGCAACCGAAAAAATCACGGCACGAGCACTTCCCTCGAGGGTAGAGTAACTTGTAGTAACTGCTGGTTCGTAAATTGGACTACCGGTTATAGAATTACGAGCGAACATAGGATTTTCCAATACTTAAGGCACGAAAATGGCCCGCCGGGGGTCGGGAACGGAAAATGGCCGCCGGAAAAAATTAGAAACTGGCACTAGCACTTCGCTCGAGGATAGAGTAACTTGTAGTAACCGACGGGCCGCAAATAGGACTCCCGATTAGAGAATTAGGAGCGAAACATGGGTTTTTCCAACACTTAGCCCCGAAAACGGCCCGCAGGGTGTCCGAAATGGGAAACGGCCCAAGAAAAAGTAAAAAATCAGCATGAGCACTTCCCTTGAGGGTAGAGTAACTTGTACGAACTGACGGTTCGCAAATAAGACTCCCGGTTAGAGAATTACGAGCGAAACATGGGATTTTCCAACACTTAGGCTCGAAAAACGGCCCGCCGGGGGCTCGGAATGGGAAATTGCCTTCGGAAAAATAAAAAACCGGCACGAGCACATCCTTCGAGGGTAGAGTAACTTGTAGGAACTGAAGGTTCGCAAATAGAACTCTCGGTTAGAGAATTACGAGTGAAACATGGGATTTTCCAACACCTAGGCTCGAAAATGGCCCGCTGGGGTTCGGAACGGGAAACGGCCGCTGGAAAAAATCGGAAACCGGCACGAGCACTTCCCAAGAGGGTAGAGTAACCTGAAGGAACTAACGGTTAGCAAATAGGACTCCCAGTTAGAGAATTACGGGCGAACATAGGATTTTCTGACACTTAAGATTCGAAAACGGCCCGCCGATGGTCCGAAACTGGAAATGGCCACCGGAAAAATCGGAAACTAGTACGAGCACTCCGCTCGAACGTAGAGTAACTTATAGGAACTGATGGTCGCAAATAGGACCACCGTTAGAGAATTATGACCGAACATAGGATTTTCCTACACTTAAGGCTCGAAAATGGCCCACCGGAGGTCCGAAGCGGGAAACGGCCGCTGGAAAAATCAAAAACCGGCACGAGCACTCGCTCGAGGGTAGAGTAACTTGTAGGAACCGACGTTTCGCAAATAGGACTCCCGGTTAGAGAATTACGAGCGAACATATTATTTTCTAACACTTAAGATTCGAAAACGGCCAACCGGTGGTCCATAATGGGAAATGGCCACCGTCAAAATTGGAAACTGGCATTAGCACTTTGTTTGAGGGTAGAGTAACTTGTAGGAACCGACGGGTCGCAAATAGGACTCCCAGTTAAAGAATTACGAGCGAAACATGGGATTTTCCAACACTTAGGCTCGAAAACGGCCCGCTGGGGGTCCGGAATGGGAAACGCCCCAAGGAAAAATTGAAAATCAGCACGGGCACTTCCCTTGAGGGTAGAGTAACTTGTAGGAACTGACGGTTCGCAAATAAGACTCCAGGTTAGAGAAATACGATCGAACATAGGATTTTCCAACTCTTAAGGCTCGAAGATAGCCCGCCGGGGGTCCGGAATAGGAAACTGCCATAAGAAAAATAAAAAACCGGCATGAGCACTTCGCTCGAGGGTAGAGTAACCTGTAGGAACTGGCAGTTCGTAAATAGGACTCACGGTTAGAGAATTACGAGCGAAACATGGGATTATGCAACACTTAGGCTTGAAAACGGCACGCCGGGGGCCCGGACTAGGAAACAGCCGCCGAAAAAATTTGAAACCGGCACGAGCACTTCCCTTGAGGGTAAATTAACTTGAAGGAACTAACGGTTCACTAATAAGACTCCCGGTTAGAGAATTACGAGCGAAACATGGGATTTTCCAACACTTAGGCTCAAAAACGGCCAGCCGGGGGTCCAGAACGGGAAATAGCCACCGAAAAGATTGAAAACCAACACTAGCACTTCCTCGAGCGTAGAGTAACTTGTAGGAACTGATAGTTCGCAAATAGGATTCCCGGTTAGAGAATTAGGAGCGAAACATGGGATTTTCCAACAATTAAGGCTCGAAAACGGCCCACCGGGGGTCCGGAATGAGAAACGGCCGCCAAAAAATGGGTAACCGGCACGAACACTTCGCTCGAAGGAGGAGTAACTTATAGGAACTGACGGTTAGCAAATAGGACTCCCGGTGAGAGAATTACGAGCAAAACTTGGGATTTCCGAACAATTAAGCACGAAAATGGCCTGCCGGGGGTCCAGAATGGGAAACGGCGAAAGGAAAAATGGAAACCGGCACGAGCACTTCCCTTGAGGGTGGAGTAACTTGTTGGAATTGGCGGTTCACAAATAGGACAACCGTTAGAATTATGACCGAACATAGGATTTTCCAACACTTTAAGCTCGAAAATGGCCCGCCGGGGGTCCGAAACGGGAAACGGCCGCTGGAAAAATAAAAAACTATCACGAGCACTTCGCTTGAGGGTAGAGTTACTTATAGGAACCGATGGTTCGCAAACAGAACTCCCGGAAAGAGAATTACGAGCGAAACGTGGGATTTTCCAATACTTAGGCACGAAAACGGCCTACCGGGGGTCCGGAATGGGAAACGGCCCAAGGAAAAATGGAAAACCGGCACGAGCACTTGAGGGTGGAGTAATTTGTAGGAATTGACGGTTCGCAAATAGGATAACCGTTAGAGAATTATGACCGAACATAGGATTTTCCAACAATTAAGGCTCGAAAACGGCCCGCCGGGGGTCCGAAATGGGAAACGGCTGCTGGAAAAATTGAAAACCGGCATGAGCACTCGCTCGAGGGTAGAGTAACTTGTAGGAACCGACGGTTCGCAAATAGAAATCCCGGTTAAAGAATTACGAGCGAACATATTAATTTCTAACACTTAAGATTCAAAAATGGCCCACTGGTGGTCCGAAATGGGAAATGGCTGCCGACAAAATTGGAAACGGGCACGAGCACTTTGTTCGACGGTAGAGTAACTTGTAGGAACCGACGGGTCGCAAATAGGACTCCCAGTTAGAGAATTACGAGCGAAACATGGGATTTTCCAACACTTAGGCTTGAAAACGGCACACCGGGGGCCCGGAACGGGAAACAGCCGCCAAAAAAATTGGAAACCGGCACGAGCACTTCCCTCGAGGGTAAATTAACTTGAAGGAACTAACAGTTTGCTAATAAGACTCCCGGTTAGAGAATTACGAGCGAAACATGGGATTTTCCAACACTTAAGGCTCAAAAACTGCCCGTTGGGGGTCCAGAATTGGAAACAGCCGATGGAAAAATCGAAAACCGACACGACCACTTCCCTTGAGGGTATACTAACTTGTAGGATCTAACGGTTCGCAAATAGGACTCCCGGTTAGAGAATTGCAAGCGAAACATGGGATTTTCCAACACTTAATCTCGAAAATGTCCCGCCGGGGGTCCGGAACGGGAAACAGCCCCCGAACAAATTGAAAACCGGCACAAGCACTTCGCTCGAGGGTGCAGTAACTTGTAGAAACTGATGGTTCGCAAATAGGACTCCCGCTTATAGAATTTCGAGCGAACATAGGATTTTCCAACACTTAAGGCTCGAAATTGGTCCGTCGGGGGTCCGAAACGGTAAATCGCCGCCGGAAAAAATCGAAAACAGGTACGATCACTTCGTTCGAGGGTAGAGTCACTTGTAGGAAATGACAGGTCACAAATATGACTCCCGATTACAGAATTACGAGCGAAACATGGGATTTTCCAATAGTTAAGCACGAAAACGTCCCACCCAGGGTCCGAAATGGGAAACAACCCCCGAAAAATCAAAAATGGCACGAGCACTTCCCTCGAGGGTAGAGTAACTTGTAGGAACTGATGGTTCGTAAATTGGACTACCAGTTATAGAATTACGAGCGAACATAGGATTTTCCAATACTTAAGGCACGAAAATGGCCCGCCGGGGGTCGGGAACGGAAAATGACCGCCGGAAAAAATTGGAAACTGGCACTAGCACTTCGCTCGAGGATAGAGTAACTTGTAGTAACCGACGGGCCGCAAATAGGACTCCCGATTAGAGAATTAGGAGCGAAACATGGGTTTTTCCAACACTTAGCCTCGGAAAACGGCCCGCAGGGTGTCCGAAATGGGAAACGGCCCAAGAAAAAGTAAAAAATCAGCATGAGCACTTCCCTTGAGGGTAGAGTAAACTTGTACGAACTGACGGTTCGCAAATAAGACTCCCGGTTAGAGAATTACGAGCGAAACATGGGATTTTCCAACACTTAGGCTCGAAAAAACGGCCCGCCGGGGGCTCGGAATGGGAAATTGCCTCTGAAAAAATAAAAAACCGGCACGAGCACATCCTTCGAGGGTAGAGTAAGTTGTAGGAACTAAAGATTCGCAAATAGAACTCTCGGTTAGAGAATTACGAGTGAAACATGGGATTTTCCAACACCTAGGCTCGAAAACGGCCCGCTGGGGTTCGGAACGGGAAACGGCCGCTGGAAAAATCGGAAACCGGCACGAGCACTTCCCAAGAGGGTAGAGTAACCTGAAGGAACTAACGGTTAGCAAATAGGACTCCCAGTTAGAGAATTACGGGCGAACATAGGATTTTCTGACACTTAAGATTCGAAAACGGCCCGCCGATGGTCCGGAACTGGAAATGGCCACCGGAAAAATCGAAAACTGGTACGAGCACTCCGCTCGAACGTAGAGTAACTTGTAGGAACTGATGGTCGCAAATAGGACCACCGTTAGAGAATTATGACCGAACATAGGATTTTCCTACACTTAAGGCTCGAAAATGGCCCACCGGGGGTCCGAAGCGGGAAACGGCCGCTGGAAAAATCGAAAACCGGCACGAGCACTCGCTCGAGGGTAGAGTAACTTGTAGGAACCGACGTTTCGCAAATAGGACACCCGGTTAGAGAATTACGAGCGAACATATTATTTTCTAACACTTAAGATTCGAAAACGGCCAACCGGTGGTCCGTAATGGGAAATGGCCACCATCAAAATTGGAAACTGGCATTAGCACTTCGTTTGAGGGTAGAGTAACTTGTAGGAACCGACGGGTCGCAAATAGGACTCCCAGTTAAAGAATTACGAGCGAAACATGGGATTTTCCAACACTTAGGCTCGAAAACGGCCCGCTGGGGGTCCGGAATGGGAAACGCCCCAAGGAAAAATTGAAAATCAGCACGGGCACTTCCCTTGAGGGTAGAGTAACTTGTAGGAACTGACGGTTCGCAAATAAGACTCCAGGTTAGAGAAATACGATCGAACATAGGATTTTCCAACTCTTAAGGCTCGAAGATAGCCCGCCGGGGGTCCGGAATAGGAAACTGCCATAAGAAAAATAAAAAACCGGCATGAGCACTTCGCTCGAGGGTAGAGTAACCTGTAGGAACTGGCAGTTCGTAAATAGGACTCACGGTTAGAGAATTACGAGCGAAACATGGGATTATGCAACACTTAGGCTTGAAAACGGCACGCCGGGGGCCCGGACTAGGAAACAGCCGCCGAAAAAATTTGAAACCGGCACGAGCACTTCCCTTGAGGGTAAATTAACTTGAAGGAACTAACGGTTCACTAATAAGACTCCCGGTTAGAGAATTACGAGCGAAACATGGGATTTTCCAACACTTAGGCTCAAAAACGGCCAGCCGGGGGTCCAAAACGGGAAATAGCCACCGAAAAGATTGAAAACCAACACTAGCACTTCCTCGAGCGTAGAGTAACTTGTAGGAACTGATAGTTCGCAAATAGGATTCCCGGTTAGAGAATTAGGAGCGAAACATGGGATTTTCCAACAATTAAGGCTCGAAAACGGCCCACCGGGGTCCGGAATGAGAAACGGCCGCCAAAAAATGGGTAACCGGCACGAACACTTCGCTCGAAGGAGGAGTAACTTATAGGAACTGACGGTTAGCAAATAGGACTCCCGGTGAGAGAATTACGAGCGAAACTTGGGATTTCCCAACAATTAAGCATGAAAATGGCCTGCCGGGGGTCCAGAATGGGAAACGGCGAAAGGAAAAATGGAAAACCGGCACGAGCACTTCCCTTGAGGGTGGAGTAACTTGTTGGAATTGGCGGTTCACAAATAGGACAACCGTTAGAATTATGACCGAACATAGGATTTTCCAACACTTTAGGCTCGAAAATGGCCCGCCGGGGGTCTGAAACGGGAAACGGCCGCTGGAAAAATCAAAAACTATCACGAGCACTTCGCTTGAGGGTAGAGTTACTTATAGGAACCGATGGTTCGAAAACAGAACTCCCGGATAGAGAATTACGAGCGAAACGTGGGATTTTCCAATACTTAGGCACGAAAACGGCCTACCGGGGGTCCGGAATGGGAAACGGCCCAAGGAAAAATGGAAAACCGGCACGAGCACTTGAGGGTGGAGTAACTTGTAGGAATTGACGGTTCGCAAATAGGATAACCGTTAGAGAATTATGACCGAACATAGGATTTTCCAACAATTAAGGCTCGAAAACGGCCCGCCGGGGGTCCGAAATGGGAAACGGCTGCTGGAAAAATTGAAAACCGGCATGAGCACTCGCTCGAGGGTAGAGTAACTTGTAGGAACCGACGGTTCGCAAATAGAAATCCCGGTTAGAGAATTACGAGCGAACATATTAATTTCTAACACTTAAGATTCGAAAATGGCCCACCGGTGGTCCGAAATGGGAAATGGCTGCCGGCAAAATTGGAAACGGGCACGAGCACTTTGTTCGACGGTAGAGTAACTTGTAGGAACCGACGGGTCGCAAATAGGACTCCCGGTTAGAGAATTACGAGCGAAACATGGGATTTTCCAACACTTAGGCTTGAAAACGGCACACCGGGGGCCCGGAATGGGAAACAGCCGCCAAAAAAATTGGAAACCGGCACGAGCACTTCCCTCGAGGGTAAATTAACTTGAAGGAACTAACAGTTTGCTAATAAGACTCCCGGTTAGAGAATTACGAGCGAAACATGGGATTTTCCAACACTTAAGGCTCAAAAACTGCCCGTCGGGGGTCCAGAATTGGAAACAGCCGACGGAAAAATCGAAAACCGGCACGACCACTTCCCTCGAGGGTATAGTAACTTGTAGGATCTAACGGTTCGCAAATAGGACTCCAGGTTCGAGAATTGCAAGCGAAACATGGGATTTTCCAACACTTAATCTCGAAAACGTCCCGCCGGGGGTCCGGAATGGTAAACAGCCCCCGAAGAAATCGAAAACCGGCACAAGCACTTCCCTCGAGGGTGCAGTAACTTGTAGGAACTGATGGTTCGCAAATAGGACTCCCGCTTAGAGAATTACGAGCGAACATAGGATTTTCCAACACTTAAGGCTCGAAAATGGTCCGTCGGGGGTCCGAAACGGTAAATCGCCGCCGGAAAAAATCGAAAACAGGCACGATCACTTCGTTCGAGGGTAGAGTCACTTGTAGGAAATGACAGGTCACAAATACGACTCCCGATTACAGAATTACGAGCGAAACATGGGATTTTCCAATAGTTAAGCACGAAAACGACCCGCCCGGGGTCCGAAATGGGAAACAACCCCCGAAAAAATCAAAAATGGCACGAGCACTTCCCTCGAGGGTAGAGTAACTTGTAGGAACTGATGGTTCGTAAATTGGACTGCCGGTTATAGAATTACGAGCGAACATAGGATTTTCCAATACTTAAGGCACGAAAATGGCCCGCCGGGGGTCGGGAACGGAAAATGGCCGCCGGAAAAAATTGGAAACTGGCACTAGCACTTCGCTCGAGGATAGAGTAACTTGTAGTAACCGACGGGCCGCAAATAGGACTCCCGATTAGAGAATTAGGAGCGAAACATGGGTTTTTCCAACACTTAGCCTCGAAAACGGCCCGCAGGGTGTCCGAAATGGGAAACGGCCCAAGAAAAAGTAAAAAATCAGCATGAGCACTTCCCTTGAGGGTAGAGTAACTTGTACGTACTGAAGGTTCGCAAATAAGACTCCCGGTTAGAGAATTACGAGCGAAACATGGGATTTTCCAACACTTAGGCTCGAAAAACGGCCCGCCGGGGGCTCGGAATGGGAAATTGCCTTCGGAAAAATAAAAAACCGGCACGAGCACATCCTTCGAGGGTAGAGTAACTTGTAGGAACTGAAGGTTCGCAAATAGAACTCTCGGTTAGAGAATTACGAGTGAAACATGGGATTTTCCAACACCTAGGCTCGAAAACGGCCCGCTGGGGTTCGGAACGGGAAACGGCCGCTGGAAAAATCGGAAACCGGCACGAGCACTTCCCAAGAGGGTAGAGTAACCTGAAGGAACTAACGGTTAGCAAATAGGACTCCCAGTTAGAGAATTACGGGCGAACATAGGATTTTCTGACACTTAAGATTCGAAAACGGCCCGCCGATGGTCCGGAACTGGAAATGGCCACCGGAAAAATCGAAAACTGGTACGAGCACTCCGCTCGAACGTAGAGTAACTTGTAGGAACTGATGGTCGCAAATAGGACCACCGTTAGAGAATTATGACCGAACATAGGATTTTCCTACACTTAAGGCTCGAAAATGGCCCACCGGGGGTCCGAAGCGGGAAACGGCCGCTGGAAAAATCGAAAACCGGCACGAGCACTCGCTCGAGGGTAGAGTAACTTGTAGGAACCGACGTTTCGCAAATAGGACTTCCGGTTAGAGAATTACAAGCAAACATATTATTTTCTAACACTTAAGATTCGAAAACGGCCAACCGGTGGTCCGTAATGGGAAATGGCCACCGTCAAAATTGGAAACTGGCATTAGCACTTCGTTTGAGGGTAGAGTAACTTGTAGGAACCGACGGGTCGCAAATAGGACTCCCAGTTAAAGAATTACGAGCGAAACATGGGATTTTCCAACACTTAGGCTCGAAAACGGCCCGCTGGGGGTCCGGAATGGGAAACGCCCCAAGGAAAAATTGAAAATCAGCACGGGCACATCCCTTGAGGGTAGAGTAACTTGTAGGAACTGACGGTTCGCAAATAAGACTCCAGGTTAGAGAAATACGATCGAACATAGGATTTTCCAACTCTTAAGGCTCGAAGATAGCCCGCCGGGGGTCCGAAATAGGAAACTGCCGTAAGAAAAATAAAAAACCGGCATGAACACTTCGCTCGAGGGTAGAGTAACCTGTAGGAACTAGCAGTTCGTAAATAGGACTCACGGTTAGAGAATTACGAGCGAAACATGGGATTATGCAACCCTTAGGCTTGAAAACGGCACGCCGGGGGCCCGGACTGGGAAACAGCCGCCGAAAAAATTTGAAACCGGCACGAGCACTTCCCTTGAGGGTAAATTAACTTGAAGGAACTAACGGTTCACTAATAAGACTCCCGGTTAGAGAATTACGAGCGAAACATGGGATTTTCCAACACTTAGGCTCAAAAACGGCCAGCCGGGGGTCCAGAACGGGAATTAGCCACCGAAAAAATTGAAAACGAACACTAGCACTTCCTCGAGCGTAGAGTAACTTGTAGGAACTAATAGTTCGCAAATAGGTTTCCCGGTTAGAGAATTAGGAGCGAAACATGGGATTTTCCTACAATTAAGGCTCGAAAACGGCCCATCGGGGGTCCGGAATGAGAAACGGCCGCCAAAAAATGGGTAACCGGCACGAACACTTCGCTCGAAGGAGGAGTAACTTATAGGAACTGATGGTTAGCAAATAGGACTCCCGGTGAGAGAATTACGATTGAAACTTTGGATTTCCCAATAATTAAGCACGAAAACGGCCTGCCAGTGGTCCAGAATGGGAAAAGGCGAAAGGAAAAATGGAAAACTAGCACGAGCACTTCCCTTGAGGGTGGAGTAACTTGTTGGAATTGGCGGTTCACAAATAGGACAACCGTTAGAGAATTATGACCGAACATAGGATTTTCCAACACTTTAGGCTCGAAAATGGCCCGCCGGGGGTCCGAAACGGGAAACGGCTGCCGGAAAAATAAAAAACTATCACGAGCACTTCGCTTGAGGGTAGAGTTACTTATAGGAACCGATGGTTCGCAAACAGAACTCCCGGAAAGAGAATTACGAGCGAAACGTGGGATTTTCCAATACTTAGGCACGAAAACGGCCTACCGGGGGTCCGGAATGGGAAACGGCCCAAGGAAAAATGGAAAACCGGCACGAGCACTTGAGGGTGGAGTAACTTGTAGGAATTGACGGTTTTGCAAATAGGATAACCGTTAGAGAATTATGACTGAACATAGGATTTTCCAACAATTAAGGCTTGAAAACGGCCCGCCGGGGGTCCAAAATGGGAAACGGCTGCTGGAAAAATCAAAAACCGGCATGAGCACTCGCTCGAGGGTAGAGTAACTTATAGGAACCGACGGTTCGCAAATAGAAATCCCGGTTAGAGAATTACGAGCGAACATATTAATTTCTAACACTTAAGATTCGAAAATGGCCCACCGGTGGTCCGAAATGGGAAATGGCTGCCGGCAAAATTGGAAACGGGCACGAACACTTTGTTCGACGGTAGAGTAACTTGTAGGAACCGATGGGTCGCAAATAGGACTCCCGGTTAGAGAATTACGAGCGAAAACAAGGGATTTTCTAACACTTAGGCTTGAAAACGGCACACCGGGGGCCCGGAATGGGAAACAGCCGCCAAAAAAAATAGAAACCGGCACGAGCACTTCCCTCGAGGGTAAATTAACTTGAAGGAACTAACAGTTTGCTAATAAGACTCCCGGTTAGAGAATTACGAACGAAACATGGGATTTTCCAACACTTAAGGCTCAAAAACTGCCCGTCGGGGGTCCAGAGTTGGAAACAGCCGACGGAAAAATCGAAAACCGGCACGACCACTTCCCTCGAGGGTATAGTAACTTGTAGGATCTAACGGTTCGCAAATAGGACTCCAGGTTCGAGAATTGCAAGCGAAACATGGGATTTTCCAACACTTAATCTCGAAAACGTCCCGCCGGGGGTCCGGAACGGTAAACAGCCCCCGAACAAATCGAATACCGGCACAAGCACTTCCCTCGAGGGTGCAGTAACTTGTAGGAACTGATGGTTCGCAAATAGGACTCCCGCTTAGAGAATTACGAGCGAACATAGGATTTTCCAACACTTAAGGCTCGAAAATGGTCCGTCGGGGGTCCGAAACGGTAAATCGCCGCCGGAAAAAATCGAAAACAGGCACGATCACTTCGTTCGAGGGTAGAGTCACTTGTAGGAAATGACAGGTCACAAATACGACTCCCGATTATAGAATTACGAGCGAAACATGGGATTTTCCAATAGTTAAGCACGAAAACGACCCGCCCGGGGTCCGAAATGGGAAACAACCCCCGAAAAAATCAAAAACGGCACGAGCACTTCCCTCGAGGGTAGAGTAACTTGTAGGAACTGATGGTTCGTAAATTGGACTACTGGTTATAGAATTACGAGCGAACATAGGATTTTCCAATACTTAAGGCACGAAAATGGCCCGCCGGGGGTCGGGAACGGAAAATGGCCGCCTGAAAAAATCGAAAACTAGAACGAGCACTTCGCTCGAGGATAGAATAACTTGTAGTAACTGACGGGTCGTAAATAGGACTCCCAATTAGAGAATTAGGAGCGAAATATGGGATTTTCCAACACTTAGCCTCGAAAACGGCCAGCATGGTGTCCGAAACGGGAAACGGCACAAGGAAAAATCGAAAACCGGCACGAGCACTTCCCTTGAGGGTAGGGTAACTTGTAGGAACTGACCGTTCGCAAATAAGACTCCCGGTTAGAGAATTACGAGTGAAACATGGGATTTTCCAACACTTAAGCTCGAAAAATGGCCCGCCGGGGGCTCGGAATGGGAAACTGCCTTCGGAAAAATAAAAAACCGGCATGAGCACATCCCTCGAGCGTAGAGTAACTTGTAGGAACTGACGGTTCGCAAATAGAACTCTCGGTTAGAGAATTACGAGTGAAACATGGGATTTTCCAACACTTAGGCTCGAAAACGGCCCGCTGGGGTTCGGAACGGGAAACGGCCGCTGGAAAAATCAAAAACCGGCATGAGCACTTCCCTCGAGGGTAGAGTAACCTGAAGGAACTAACGGTTAGCAAATAGGACTCCCAGTTAGAGAATTACGGGCGAACATAGGATTTTCTGACACTTAAGATTCGAAAACGGCCCGCCGATGGTCCGGAACTGGAAATGGCCACCGAAAAATCGAAAATAGGTACGAGCACTTCGCTCGAGGGTAGAGTAACTTGTAGGAACTGATGGTCGCAAATAGGACTCCCGGTTAGAGAATTACTAGCGAAACATGGGATTTTCCAACACCTGGGGTCGAAAACGGCCCGCCAGGGGTTCGGAACGGGAAACGGCCGAAGGAAAAATAAAAATCGGCACGAACACTTGAGGGTGGGGAAACTTGTAGGAACTGACGGCTCGCAAATAGGACCACCGTTAGAGAATTATGACCGAACATAGGATTTTCCAACACTTAAGGATCGAAAACGGGACACCGGGGGTCCGAAATGGGAAACGGCCGCTGGAAAAATCAAAAACCGGCATGTGCACTCGCTCGAGGGTAGAGTAACTTGTAGGAACCGACGTTCACAATTAGGACTCCCGGTTAGAGAATTACTAGCGAACTTATTATTTTCTAACACTTGAGATTCGAAAACGGCCCACCGGTGGTCCGGAACGGGAAATGACCACCGACAAAATTGGAAACCGGCACGAGCACTTCGTTTGAGGGTAGAGTAACTTGTAGGAATGGACGGGTGGCAAATGGGACTCCCTGTTAAAGAATTACGAGCGAAACATGGGATTTTCCAACACTTAGGCTCAAAAACGGCCCGCCGGGGGTCTGGAATGGGAAACGGCCCAAGGAAAAATAAAAAATCAGCACGAGCACTTCCCTTGATGGTAGAGTAACTTGTAGGAACTGACGGTTCGCAAATAGGACTCCCGGTTAGAGAAATACGATCGAACATAGGATTTTCCAACTCTTAAGGCTCGAAGATAGCCCGCCGGGGGTCCGGAATAGGAAACTGCCGTAAGAAAAATAAAAAACCGGCATGAGCACTTCGCTCGAGGGTAGAGTAACTTGTAGGAATTGACAGTTCGCAAATAGGATTCACGGTTAGAGAATTACGAGCGAAACATGGGATTATGCAACACTTAGGCTTGAAAACGGCACGCCGGGTGCCCGGATTGGGAAACTGCCGCCGAAAAAATTGGAAACCGGCACGAGCACTTCCCTCGAGGATAAATTAACTTGAAGGAACTAACGGTTCGCTAATAAGACTCACAGTTAGAGAATTACGAACGAAAGATGGGATTTTCCAAGACTTAGGCTCGAAAACGGCCAGCCGGGGGTCTGGAACGGGAATTAGCCGCCGAAAAAATTGAAAACCAACACTAGCACTTCCTCGAGGGTGGAGTGACTTGTAGGAACTGATAGTTCGCAAATAGGATTCCCGGTTAGAGAATTACGAGCGAAACATGGGGTTTTCCAACAATTAAGGCTCTAGAACGGCCCACCGGGGGTCCGGAATGGGAAACGGCTGCCGTAAAAATGGTAAGCGGCACGAACACTTCGCTCGAGGGAGGAGTAACTTGTAGGAACTGACAGTTAGCAAATAGGACTCCCGGTGAGAGAATTACGATTGAAACTTTGGATTTCCTAATAATTAAGCACGAAAACGGCCTGCCGGGGGTCCGGAATGGGAAACGGCTAAAGGAAAAATGGAAAACCGGCACGAGCACTTCCCTTGAGGGTGGAGTAACTTGTAGGAATTGACGGTTCACAAATAGGACAACCATTAGAGAATTATGACCGAACATAGGATTTTCCAACACTTTAGGCTCGAAAATGGCCCGCAGGGTTCCGAAACGGGAAACGGCTGCTGGAAAAATAAAAAACTGGCACGAGCACTTCGCTTGTGGGTAGAGTTACTTGTAGGAACCGATGGTTCGCAAACAGAACTCCCTCAAAGAGAATTACGAGCGAAACGTGGGATTTTCCAAAACTTAGGCACGGAAAACGGCCTGCAAGGGGTCCGAAACGGGAAACGGCCCAAGGAAAAATGGAAAACCGGCATGAGCACTTGAGGGTGGAGTAACTTATAGGAATTGACGGTTCGCAAATAGGATAACCGTTAGAGAATTATGACCGAACATAGGATTTTCCAACACTTAAGGCTCGAAAACGGCCCGCTGGGGGTCCGAAACGGGAAACGGCTGTTGGAAAAAATGAAAACCGGCATGAACACTCGCTTGAGGGTAGAGTAACTTATAGGAACCGACGGTTTGCAAATAGGAATCCTGGTTAGAGAATTACGAGCGAACATATTATTTTCTAACACATAAGATTCGAAAATGGACCGGTGGTCCGGAATGGAAAATGGCTGCCGGCAAAATTGGAAATTGGCACGAGCACTTCGTTCGACGGTAGAGTAACTAGTAGGAACCGACTGGTCGCAAATAGGACTCCCGGTTAGAGAATTACGAGCAAAACATGGGATTTTCCAACATTTAGGCTCGAAAATGGCCCGCCGGGGGTTCTGAAAGGGAAACGGCCCAAGGAAAAATTGAAAATCGGCATGAACACTTCGCTCGAGGGTAGAGTAACTTGTAGGAACTGACGGTTCGCAAATAGGACTCCCGGTTAGAGAAATACGATCGAACGTAGGATTTTCCAACTCTTAAGGCTCGAAGGTAGCCCGCCGGGGGTCCGAAACAGGAAACTGCAGCGAGAAAAATTGAAAACCTGCATGAGCACTTCACTCGAGGGTAGAGTAACTTGTAGGAACTGGCGGTTCGCAAATAGGACTTCCGGTTAGAGAATTACGAGCGAAACATGGGATTATCCAACACTTTGGCTTAAAAACGGCACACCGGGGTCCCGGAAAGGGAAACAGCCGCCGAAAAAATCGAAAACCGGCACGAGCACTTCCCTCGAGGGTAAATTAACTTGAACGAACTAACGGTTTGCTAATAAGACTCCCTGTTAGAGAATTACGAGCGAAACATGGGATTTTCCAACACTTAAGGCTCAAAAACGGCCCGTTGGTGGTCCAGAATGGGAAACAGCCGACGGAAAAATCGAAAACCGGCACGACCACTTCCCCCGAGGGTGTAGTAACTTAGAGGATCTAACGGTTCGCAAATAGGACCCCAGGTTCGAGAATTACAAGCGAAACATGGGATTTTCCAACACTTAATCTCGAAAACATCCCGCCGGGGGTCCGAAGCGGTAAACAGCCCCTGAAGAAATCGAAAACTGGCACAAGCACTTCCCTCGAGGGTACAGTAACTTGTAGGAACTGATGGTTCGCAAATAGGACTCCCGCTTAGAGAATTAGAGCGAACATAGGATTTTCCAACACTTAAGGCTCGAAAATGGTCCGCCGGGGGTCTGAAATGGTAAATGGCCGCCGAAAAAAATCGGAAACAGACACGATCACTTCGTTCGAGGGTAGAGTCACTTATAGGAAATGACGGGTCACAAATAGGACTCCCGATTAGAGAATTACGAGCGAAACATGGGATTTTCCAATAGTTAAGCTCGAAAATGACCCGCCAGGGGTCCGGAATGGGAAACAACCCTCGAAAAATTATAAAACGGCACGTGCACTTCCCTTGAGGGTAGAGTAACTTGTAGGAACTGATGGTTCGTAAATAGGACTCCCGGTTACAGAATTACGAGCGAAGATAGGATTTTCCAATACTTAAGGCACCAAAATGGCCCGCTGGGGGTCGGGAACAGTAAATGGCCGCCAGAAAAAATCGGAAACTGGCATGAGCACTTCACTCGAGGATAGAGTAACTTGTAGTAACCGACAAATCATAAATAGGACTCCCGATTAGAGAATTAGGAGCGAAACATGGGATTTTCCGACACTTAGCCTCGAAAACGGCCCGCAGGGTGTCCGAAACGGGAAACGGCCCAAGGAAAAATAAAAAACCGGCATGAGCACTTCCCTTGAGGGCAGAGTAACTTGTAGGAACTGACGGTTCACAAATAAGACTCTCGGTTAGAGAATTACAAGCGAAACATGGGATTTTCCAACACTTAGGCTCAAAAAATGGCCCGCCGGGGGCTCGAAATGGGAAACTGCCTCCAGAAAAATCAAAAACCGGCACGAGCACATCCCTCGAGGGTAGAGTAACTTGTAGGAACTGACGGTTCGCAAATAGAACTCTCGGTTCGAGAATTACGAGTGAAACATGGGATTTTCCAATACCTAGGCTCGAAAACGGCCCACTGGGGTTCGGAACGGGAAACGGCCGCTGGAAAAATTGGAAACTGGCACGAGCACTTCCTCGAAGGTAGAGTAACCTGAAGGAACTAACGGTTAGCAAATAGGACTCCCAGTTAGAGAATTACGGGCGAAGATAGGATTTTCTGACACTTAAGATTCGTAAACGGCCCGCTGATGGTTCGGAACTGGAAATGGCCGCCGAAAAAATCGGAAATCGGCACGAGCACTTCGCTCAAGGGTAGAGTAACTTGTAGGAACTGATGGTCGCAAATAGGACTCCCGGTTAGAGAATTACTAGCGAAACATGGGATTTTCCAACACATGGGCTCGAAAACGGTCCGCCAGGGGTTCGGAACGGGAAACGGCCGAAGGAAAATTCAAAAATCGGCACGAGCACTTGAGGGTGGAGTAAATTGTAGGAACTGACGGCTCGCAAATAGGACCACCGTTAGAGAATTATGACCGAACATAGGATTTTCGAACACTTAAGGTTCGAAAACGGCCCGCCGGGGGTCTGAAATGGGAAACGGCCGCTGGAAAAATTGAAAATAGGCACGAGCACTCGCTCGAGGGTAGAGTAACTTATAGGAACTGACGGTTCGCAAATAGAACTCCCGGTTAGAGAATCACGAGCGAACATATTATTTTCTAACACTTAAGATTCGAATACGGCCCACCGGTGGTCCGGAACGGGAAATGGCCACTGAAAAAATTGGAAACCAGCACTAGCACTTCATTTGAGGGTAGAGTAACTTGTAGGAACGGACGGGTGGCAAATGGGACTCCCAGTTAAAGAATTACGAGCGAAACATGGGATTTTCCAACACTTAGGCTCGAAAACGGCCTGCCGGGGGTCCGGAATGGGAAACGGCCCAAGGAAAAATAAAAAATCGGCACGAGCACTTCCCTTGATGGTAGAGTAACTTGTAGGAACTGACGGTTCGCAAATAGGACTCCCGGTTAGAGAATTACGATCGAACATAGGATTTTCCAACTCTTAAGGCTCGAAGATAGCCCGCCGGGGGTCCGGAATGGGAAACGGCCATAGGAAAAATTGAAAACCAGCATGAGCACTTCGCTCGAGGGTAGAGTAACTTGTAGGAACTGACAGTTCGCAAATAGGATTCACGGTTAGAGAATTACGAGCGAAACATGGGATTATGCAACACTTAGGCTTGAAAACGGCACGCCGGGTGCCCGGATTGGGAAACTGCCGCCGAAAAAATTGGAAACCGGCACGAGCACTTCCCTCGAGGATAAATTAACTTGAAGGAACTAACGGTTCGCTAATAAGACTCACAGTTAGAGAATTACGAACGAAAGATGGGATTTTCCAAGACTTAGGCACGAAAACGGCCAGCCGGGGGTCTGGAACGGGAATTAGCCGCCGAAAAAATTGAAAACCAACACTAGCACTTCCTCGAGGGTGGAGTGACTTGTAGGAACTGATAGTTCGCAAATAGGATTCCCGGTTAGAGAATTACGAGCGAAACATGGGGTTTTCCAACAATTAAGGCTCGAGAACGGCCCACCGGGGGTCCGGAATGGGAAACGGCCGCCGTAAAAATGGTAAGCGGCACGAACACTTCGCTCGAGGGAGGAGTAACTTGTAGGAACTGACGGTTAGCAAATAGGACTCCCGGTGAGAGAATTACGATTGAAACTTTGGATTTCCCAATAATTAAGCACGAAAACGGCCTGCCGGGGGTCCGGAATGGGAAACGGCTAAAGGAAAAATGGAAAACCGGCACGAGCACTTCCCTTGAGGGTGGAGTAACTTGTAGGAATTGACGGTTCACAAATAGGACAACCATTAGAGAATTATGACCGAACATAGGATTTTCCAACACTTTAGGCTCGAAAATGGCCCGCAGGGTTCCGAAACGGGAAACGGCTGCTGGAAAAATAAAAAACTGGCACGAGCACTTCGCTTGTGGGTAGAGTTACTTGTAGGAACCGATGGTTCGCAAACAGAACTCCCTCAAAGAGAATTACGAGCAAAACGTGGGATTTTCCAATACTTAGGCACGAAAACGGCCTGCAGGGGGTCCGAAACGGGAAACGGCCCAAGGAAAAATGGAAAACCGGCATGAGCACTTGAGGGTGGAGTAACTTATAGGAATTGACGGTTCGCAAATAGGATAACCGTTAGAGAATTATGACCGAACATAGGATTTTCCAACACTTAAGGCTCGAAAACGGCCCGCTGGGGGTCCGAAACGGGAAACGGCTGTTGGAAAAAATGAAAACCGGCATGAACACTCGCTTGAGGGTAGAGTAACTTATAGGAACCGACGGTTTGCAAATAGGAATCCCGGTTAGAGAATTACGAGCGAACATATTATTTTCTAACACATAAGATTCGAAAATGGCCCACCGGTGGTCCGGAATGGAAAATGGCTGCCAGCAAAATTGGAAATTGCCACGAGCACTTCGTTCGACGGTAGAGTAACTAGTAGGAACCGACTGGTCGCAAATAGGACTCCCGGTTAGAGAATTACGAGCAAAACATGGGATTTTCCAACATTTAGGCTCGAAAATGGCCCGCCGGGGGTTCTGAAAGGGAAACGGCCCAAGGAAAAATTGAAAATCGGCATGAACACTTCGCTCGAGGGTAGAGTAACTTGTAGGAACTGACGGTTCGCAAATAGGACTCCCGGTTAGAGAAATACGATCGAACGTAGGATTTTCCAACTCTTAAGGCTCGAAGGTAGCCCGCCGGGGGTCCGGAATAGGAAACTGCAGCGAGAAAAATTGAAAACCTGCATGAGCACTTCACTTGAGGGTAGAGTAACTTGTAGGAACTGGCGGTTCGCAAATAGGACTTCCGGTTAGAGAATTACGAGCGAAACATGGGATTATCCAACACTTAGGCTTAAAAACGGCACACCGGGGTCCCGGAAAGGGAAACAGCCGCCGAAAAAATCGAAAACCGGCACGAGCACTTCCCTCGAGGGTAAATTAACTTGAACGAACTAACGGTTTGCTAATAAGACTCCCTGTTAGAGAATTACGAGCGAAACATGGGATTTTCCAACACTTAAGGCTCAAAAACGGCCCGTTGGTGGTCCAGAATGGGAAACAGCCGACGGAAAAATCGAAAACCGGCACGACCACTTCCCCCGAGGGTGTAGTAACTTAGAGGATCTAACGGTTCGCAAATAGGACCCCAGGTTCGAGAATTACAAGCGAAACATGGGATTTTCCAACACTTAATCTCAAAAACGTCCCGCCGGGGGTCCGAAACGGTAAACAGCCCCTGAAGAAATCGAAAACTGGCACAAGCACTTCCCTCGAGGGTACAGTAACTTGTAGGAACTGATGGTTCGCAAATAGGACTCCCGCTTAGAGAATTAGAGCGAACATAGGATTTTCCAACACTTAAGGCTCGAAAATGGTCCGCCGGGGGTCTGAAATGGTAAATGGCCGCCGAAAAAAATTGAAAACAGACACGATCACTTCGTTCGAGGGTAGAGTCACTTATAGGAAATGACGGGTCACAAATAGGACTCCCGATTAGAGAATTACGAGCGAAACATGGGATTTTCCAATAGTTAAGCTCGAAAATGACCCGCCAGGGGTCCGGAATGGGAAACAACCCTCGAAAAATTAAAAAACGGCACGTGCACTTCCCTTGATAGTAGAGTAACTTGTAGGAACTGATGGTTTGTAAATAGGACTCCCGGTTACAGAATTACGAGCGAAGATAGGATTTTCCAATACTTAAGGCACCAAAATGGCCCGCTGGGGGTCGGGAACAGTAAATGGCCGCCGGAAAAAATCGAAAACTGGCATGAGCACTTCACTCGAGGATAGAGTAACTTGTAGTAACCGACAGATCATAAATAGGACTCCCGATTAGAGAATTAGGAGCGAAACATGGGATTTTCCGACACTTAGCCTCGAAAACGGCCCGCAGGGTGTCCGAAACGGGAAACGGCCCAAGGAAAAATCAAAAACCGGCATGAGCACTTCCCTTGAGGGCAGAGTAACTTGTAAGAATTGACGGTTCGCAAATAAGACTCTCGGTTAGAGAATTACAAGCGAAACATGGGATTTTCCAACACTTAGGCTCAAAAAAACGGCCCGCCGGGGGCTCGAAATGGGAAACTGCCTCCAGACAAATCAAAAACCAGCACGAGCACATCCCTCGAGGGTAGAGTAACTTGTAGGAACTGACGGTTCGCAAATAGAACTCTCGGTTCGAGAATTACGAGTGAAACATGGGATTTTCCAATACCTAGGCTCGAAAACGGCCCACTGGGGTTCGGAACGGGAAACGGCCGCTGGAAAAATTGGAAACTGGCACGAGCACTTCCTCGAAGGTAGAGTAACCTGAAGGAACTAACGGTTAGCAAATAGGACTCCCAGTTAGAGAATTACGGGCGAAGATAGGATTTTCTGACACTTAAGATTCGTAAACGGCCCGCTGATGGTTCGGAACTGGAAATGGCCGCCGAAAAAATCGGAAATCGGCACGAGCACTTCGCTCAAGGGTAGAGTAACTTGTAGGAACTGATGGTCGCAAATAGGACTCCCGGTTAGAGAATTACTAGCGAAACATGGGATTTTCCAACACCTGGGCTCGAAAACGGTCCGCCAGGGGTTCGGAACGGGAAACGGCCGAAGGAAAAATCGAAAATCGGCACGAGCACTTGAGGGTGGAGTAAATTGTAGGAACTGACGGCTCGCAAATAGGACCACCGTTAGAGAATTATGACCGAACATAGGATTTTCGAACACTTAAGGTTCGAAAACGGCCCGCCGGGGGTCTGAAACGGGAAACGGCCGCTGGAAAAATTGAAAATAGGCACGAGCACTCGCTCGAGGGTAGAGTAACTTATAGGAACTGACGGTTCGCAAATAGGACTCCCGGTAGAGAATTACGAGCGAACATATTATTTTCTAACACTTAAGATTCGAAAAAGGCCCACCGGTGGTCCGGAACGGGAAATGGCCACTGAAAAAATTGGAAACCAGCACTAGCACTTCATTTGAGGGTAGAGTAACTTGTAGGAACGGACGGGTGGCAAATGGGACTCCCAGTTAAAGAATTACAAGCGAAACATGGGATTTTCCAACACTTAGGCTCGAAAACGGCCTGCCGGGGGTCCGGAATGGGAAACGGCCCAAGAAAAAATAAAAAATCGGCACGAGCACTTCCCTTGATGGTAGAGTAACTTGTAGGAACTGATGGTTCGCAAATAGGACTCCCGGTTAGAGAAATACGATTAAACGTAGGATTTTCCAACTCTTAAGGCTCGAAGATATCCCGCTGGGGGTCCGTAATAGGAAACTGCCGTAAGAAAAATAAAAAAGCTGGCATGAGCACTTCGCTCGCGGGTAGAGTAACTTGTAGGAACTGACAGTTCGCAAATAGGACTCACGGTTAGAGAATTACAAGCGAAACATGGGATTATGCAACACTTACGATTGAAAACGGCATGCCGGGGGCCCGGACTGGGAAACAGCCGCCGAAAAAATTGGAAACCAGCACGAGCACTTCCCTCGAGGGTAATTTAACTTGAAGGAACTAACAGTTCGCTAATAAGACTCCTGGTTAGAGAATTAGGAGCGAAACATGGGATTTTCCAACACTTAAGCCTCGAAAATGGCCCGCCAGGGGTTCCAAAATGGTAAATGGCCACCGGAAAAAATCAGAAACCGGCACGAGCACTTCGTTCGAGGGTAGAGTAACTTGTAGCAACCGACGGGTCACAAATAGGACTCCCGATTAGAGAATTACGAGCGAAACATGGGATTTTCCAACAGTTAAGCTCGAAAACGTCCCGCCCGGGGTCCGGAACGGGAAACAAGCCCGAAAAAAATCGAAAACGGCACGAGCACTTCCCTCAAGGGTAGAGTAACTTATAGGAACTGATGGTTCGCAAATAGGACTCCCGGTTAGAGAATTACGAGCGAACATAGGATTTTCCAATACTTAAGGCACCAAAATGGCCCGCCGGGGGTCCGGAACGGTAAATGGCCGCCGGAAAAAATCGAAAACCGGCACGAGCACTTCGTTCGAGAGTAGAGTAACTTGTAGGAACCGACGGGTCACAAATAGGACTCCCGATTAGAGAATCACGAGCGAAACATGGGATTTTCCAACAGTTAAGCTCAAAAACGTCCCGCCCGGGGTCCGGAACGGGAAGCAGGCCCCCAAAAAATTGAAAACGGCACAAGCACTTCCCTCGAGGGTAGAGTAACTTGTAGGAACTGATGGTTCTCAAATAGGACTCCCGGTTAGAGAATTACGAGCAAACATAGGATTTTCCAATACTTAAGGCACGAAAATGGCCCGCCGGGGGTCCGGAACGGTAAATGGCCGCTGGAAAAAATCGAAAACCGGCACGAGCACTTCGTGAAAGTGCAACTAGGTTCAATGAATAAGTCCTAGAGGGGGTGAATAGGACAAAAGGAATTCTAATGCCAATTTTAAACTTATTAGCCCAATTTTAATCTCAACTTGGAATAATAATCACACATAACAAAATAACTTATTTGAATTATAAGTTCAATGTGTGTATGCTTAAATAATCAGAGACACTCTAATTTGAAACAAGATAGTAAGCACAAGAGATAAAATGGCATAAAAGATTTATAGTGGTTCTGTCACACAGACCTATATCCACTCTCAAGGGTCACACAATCCCTTGGTTCCACTATAAAGAATCAAACTACACAAGTACTGATTCTAACTCAATTTTGTTACTGAGGTTCGATCACACAGATCTAATCCCCACACATAATTTTTAGAGTGGTTGACACACACAGATTCAATCCACTATCACAAAGATATAAGTTTAAATGGAGGGCGAACACTTGCCTTTGATGAAGATCGAAAGTGTTCGAGGAAGCTTTTGACAGTGATCGAAGCTTTTTACCTCTTGCAGCTAGCTTGGTGTTGATGATGAAACTCTATTGAGATGCACAACCAAGTTGTAGAGGTTTGATTTCTAGGGAAGAAATGAGAGATAGCTTTATGGATTAGGATACCCTAGATTTGGCTTCTCAAAGCACACTCCTTAGAGCTAAGTAAGCCCTTGGATTTTTCAAGATAGAATCTAAGTGTGTTTGGAAGAAGCTTTGAGAGCTTGGGAAAGGTTTACAAGAATTTAGAACAAAGGCTCTTCAAAAATTGGACTACTTAATGTTGAAACTGGGCTTCGTGTATTTATAGAAAAAATCCAACGGATAGTTCCAACAGTCATAAAATGGCTAGGTAGGGTGTACCTGATAGGAGCACTATTCCAACGTTAAAAAAACCATGACTAAAGCAATGCTTTGGTGAGGCCTTACATGAGTATGAATAAGAGGGAACATTTGTAAAAAAAATATTAAAGAAATCAAAAGTACACCGGTTTTGACAATTTTACAATTCTTTATTAATTTATAAAACATTGTTTATTGTTAAGTTTGCAATGTTTTGGTGAGGCCTTACATGAGTATGAATAAGAGGGAACTTTTGTAGGAAAAAGTATTAAAGAAATCAAAATCACACCGGTTTTGAAATCTTCATATTTCTTTATTAATTTATAAAACATTGTTTATTGTTAAGTTTCTATACATACTCATGCTTACTAAGCCTCAATGTGACCTGGTGTTATAATCATGTTGGATGCCTTAGGACAGGTGGACTTAGGGGGTGAACTTCTAACCGCATGAGATTGGCTGGCCGAAATCTAGGGTCATTTTTGAGTTTTAAATAAGCTAAAAAAGAAAGTCTTCTAAAAACCAATCAAAATAACAATTTAGCCTAGGGTTTTTAGAGTCACTAAGGCGTATGGTTTCGGTCCCAATTACCTGATCTTGGTTGGCACATCTTGATATTGCTCTTTGACGAAACCTAGCCTTTCCAAAAAGCTTTGACAGACCTTTTGAATTGAATCTTCTTTGAAGTACTTAAGAGACAATGTCTTTGGAACTCTTTGGCACGGAATTGACAATAAAAATAGTGCACATGAAAATATGGCACTAACAATCTCCCCCTTTGTCAATTTCGTGACGAAACCAATTAAACTTATACATCTTTAAAAGAGGAGACTTAAAAAAAATCATACATTATACACAAAGTTCATATGATTTTTCAATAATAAAAGGATAAGGAAGCAGAAAGAATGTGTATGATCTTCTTCATTTTTGCTTGAGAAGAATTTCCCTGTTTCTCCCCCTTTATACCTACAACATATGAAACTGAGGAGATACTCTCCCCCTTTGTACCTGTTTCTCCCCCTTTGTACCTGCAACATATGAAACTGAGGAGAATTTCCCTGTTTCTCCCCCTTTGTACCTGCAACATATGAAACTGAGATACTCTCCCCCTTTGTACCTGTTTCTCCCCCTCAAACAAAGATTATTTCTCCCCCTTTTTGTCAGAAATTGACAAAGAGATGTATAAACTGAGAGAAACTTTTGGAAGCTAATCCAAAGATTAGAGAACAGAAGGTAGATAATTCATGCAAGCATAGATAATAGATGGGCCTCGATTAGATAGGGCCGAGGGCATTCAAGTTCATCCCCCACAATTCTTACTGGTCCTAAGTGAGTGCAACCCAAATTCATGCACATCACGAAAGCCCAAGTCCACCCAATCCAAGCCTGCAAAGAAATGTACTCTGGAACCACCCATGTTCGACAGAACCTGCAAAGGCTAGAGGCCTAGATTTATCAAAAATCAAAATTCACTGGATGTTGTTGACAAACGAGAAAAATAGGGACATCCCGCATTTAATTTCAATGGCTTAGCTAAGTAGCTTTTGAAAATATGCATCTAGTAGATTTTCAATCTGGAAAAGCAAGATTTGAAGAGATGAGGGTTTGTCTTGTTCGAAATCCATCTCTATAAGAACAGTCTTAGCTCTATCTAATTTGTATCAAAACTTCTTCTTGCCATCTGCATTCTTATTCCTCAAAGTTTCAATGGCTCAACAATTTCCTTTTAGTACTTCTTCTGATAAGGAGATGAGGTATTCTTTACCTCAATCCCAAACTTTTTCCGCATCTGTTTTAGGTTCCATGATACCAAGGCGACAAGAGAGAGTTTTGGCTAATAAATCGGATGAAGATGCCATTTATGAGCTTGTGAGTCTCGGAACTCAATACTCATCATCCATTGTCTCATTTTCCGATCGGTTGCGGTCCAAAACTCGCAAGATAGAAAAGTTTATTGAGGAGATCGATGTACTGCAACAGCTTCTTCTCGAGTCTAATAGAAAAATAGTAGAGTTAAAGCAACAGAATAAGGATTTAAGATCCTTGCTTACCTCTTTAATTCGATTGCCTAATCCTTTAGACAAGGATTGCATGATGATCTATGAAAAGCAAAAGCATTTGAATGATGAGGCTAGAAGTCTCAAGTTTTTGTAAGACATTGAGAAAAATATTCAATAAATATTCATGGCATGCATCATTTCGATTTCTCTTCTAATCATGCACAATCTATTTTCTGGCAGGGGTTTTGAAAAACAAAAAAAATCTGCCAACTGATCGTGTGTGCTTGTGAATTCTAGTACAATATTACCCTTCTGCACATGATCTCTAAGAAAATGATATCTAATTTCAATATGCTTAGACCTAGAATGGTGTATTGGGTTCTATGAAAAAATTATAGCACACAACTTTAAAATCCTTAAGTTGTTACTTCATGAAAAGAACTTGAGCACAATAACTACCTTCATACTCTGCCTCAGCAGTAGATAGTGCAACAAAATTTTGCTTTTTACGGAACTATGAAATAAGTTCATGACTTAAGAAATGATATGTTCCAATTTTTTTTAAATTAAACACAAAAAAAATAATTAAATGAAACTAACAAATAAACTATAAGAAATTATTTAACAACACAAATACCAAGGGATTTTCTCATGTTTTCAAATTTTGAAACATCCAATGGTTTTGTCAGAATATCTGCAAGTTGTTTCTCAGTAGAAATATGGTCCAAAACTATGACTCCCTCTTCAACCAATTCTCTAATGAAATGATGTCTAATATCAATATGCCTAGTTCTAGAGTGTTGGATAGGATTTTTGGAAATATTGATAGCACTGGTGTTATCACAATACAAATTCATGCTACCTTTTCAATACCATAGTCTTTCAGCATTTGTTTCATCCATAACATTTGAGTACAACCACTTCCAGCTGCTATATATTCTGCTTCAGCTGTGGATAGGGAAATGGATGACTGTTTCTTGCTGTGCCAAGTAACTAGATAGTTTCCTAGGTAGAAGCAACCATCACTAGTCGATTTTCTATCATCCACATTTCCAGCCCAATCAGCATCTGAGTATCCAGCAATATAAGTAGATGAATTATATGGATACCATAAGCCATATCCTGAAGTCCCTGAAACATATCTAATGATTCTCTTAACAGCTTTCAAATGAGCTTCTTTGGGATCAGATTGATATCTAGCACAAGCTCCTACACTGAAAGCAATATCAGGTCTACTAGCTGTAAGATATAATAGGCTCCCTATCATGCTTCTATACAGACTAGGATCAACATTCTTACCACTCATATCCTTAGATAATTTGAGAGTTGTGCTCATGGGTGTGTTCATGTGCTTGGCTGAATCTAATCCAAACCTTTTGACCAATTCTTTAGCATACTTGGTCTGGGAAATAAACATTCCATCAGTCAGTTGTTTTATTTGTAATCCTAAAAAGAAATTAAGTTCGCCAACCATGCTCATCTCAAATTCAGATTTCATAAGATTAGCAAATCTTTCTGTTAAATCATTACAAGTAAATCCAAACACAATATCATCAACATAGATTTGAGCAATCAAAATAGTGTCATTTATTCTTTGAATAAATAGAGTTTTATCAACACTTCCCCTTTCAAAATTGTGATCAACCAAAAATTGAGTGAGTCTTTCATACCAAGCTCTAGGAGCTTGTTTGAGACCATAGAGAGCCTTTTTAAGATAATAAACATGATTAGGCTCCTTAGGATCTTCAAACCTTTTAGGTTGCTCAACATAAACTTCTTCTTCTAATTTGCCATTTAGAAAAGCACTTTTCACATCCATTTGATATAATTTAAATTTCAAAGAGCCAGCAATGGCAAGTAAGATTCTAATGGATTCAAGTCTAGCAACAAGAGCAAATGTTTCTTCAAAGTCTATTCCTTCAATTTGGGAATATCCCTGGGCAACCAGTCTGGCCTTGTTTCTAACTATGGTACCATTTTCATCAAGTTTATTCTTGAAAATCCATTTGGTACCTACAACATTTTTGTCAATAGGCCTAGGTACTAATTCCCATACTTCATTTCTAGTAAATTGATTTAGCTCTTCTTGCATAGCATTTATCCAAACAATCATCAGAGAAAGCTTCATTAACAGTTTTAGGTTCAATGATAGAAGTAAAGCAAAGATAACTGACAATATTTTCCAATTGCCTTCTAGTCTTGACACCAGCCAAAGGATCTCCTAGAATTTGGTCCATAGGATGATGTTTCATATTTACCAAGTTCTTAGAGATTAGAGGCTCATCCAGCTTAGCTGTTGGGACTTCTATCTCATCATTATCAGGGTTTTCTTGATTACTGGAATCTTTTAATTTATCATCAATGACAACATTTATAGATTCTTGTATGGCTCCAGTGTTTGTGTTCAAAACTCTGTATGCACGACTGTTTTGAGAATAGACAATAAAAATGCCTTCATCACTTTTTGAGTCAAATTTGCTCAAATGTTCTCTATCCTTGAGAATATAACATTTACTACCAAATTTTTAAAGTAGCTAATGTTTGGCTTTTTCTCATGCCATAATTCATAAGCAGTTTTGTTCAAGCCAGTTCTCAAGTAAACCCTGTTTATGATGTAACAAGCTGTATTCACTGCTTCAGCCCATAGATCTCTAGGGAGTTTCTTTCCATGAAGCATATCTGTGGCCATCTCCTGTAAAACCCGATTCTTTCTTTCAGCAACTCCATTTTGTTGAGGAGTTTTAGGGGCAGAAAATTCATGGTGAATTCCATACTTATCACAGTATTTTTCAAATCTAGTATTTTCAAATTCACCACCATGATCACTTCTTATTCTAGCAACTGCTCTTCCTTTTTCAACTTGAATTCTTTTCACAATCTTTTTGAATTCAACATATGCATCAGAATTTTCCCTCAAGAATGCAAGCCAAGTAAATCTGGAATAATCATCAACAATAACAAGGAAGTATTTTTTGCCACCTCTACTCTCTTTCTTTGTTGGACCAACCAAGTCCATATGGAGAAGCTCTAAGGATCTAGAAGTCTTTAAGGACTTAGTCTTTTTGTGAGAGTTTCTGATTTGTTTACCTTTTTGACACTCTCCACAAACTGTTTTTGGCTTCCTGCTAATTTTTGGAAGGCCCTTCACGTACTTGTTTAAATTGGAGAAGTCTCTATGGTTCACATGTCCAAGCCTTTGATGCCATAGTTGGGCTTCATCAAGATGAGCTATGTAATAGGCTGAACTAGATGCTTCTCTGTGATTACCAACAACATAACAGTTTTCTTGATTTCTAAGACCTCTTAGAATCACTTTACCATTTTTTCGAAATCTCACAGCCATGACTAGTAAAGAAGACAGCATGGTTTTTTTCACAAATTTGTGAAATGCTAAGCAAGTTATGTTGCAAACCATCAACACATATAACATCTTCTATTTTAGGAAAGTTGGGAACATTCAGAGTGCCCTTTCCTATAACTTTAGCAAGTTATTTTGCAAACCATCAACACCAAAAGTGACAGTTCCACCATCAAAATTATTTAATTTGGAAAAGAGTGTTTTATCCCCAGTCATGTGTCTAGAGCACCCACTATCTAGGAACCATACAGATTGGTCTCTAGCTTTAAGAGCCGTGTGAACAAGTAGACTTTTAGGTACCCACATATACCTTTGTGTGTGAGAAGTTCCTCTATGACCTAGAGACTCATATTGAAGAAAAGATCTCTTTGGGTTCCTTTTTGTAGATAAAACATTTTTAGAATGATTATAGAATTGAGTTTTTAGCTAATAAATTTATTTCATCAATTCATTTAGTTTTTGAGAAAAAAATAAATTGCTTGAGCTTTTCTTTTTAGTTGGTTCCTTTTTCCAGTCATATTTGATATATCTTTTTCTTTCATAAGAATTATATATAACTTTAGGAATGTTTTGATTTATAGAGGAAGCCTTTCCTTTTATAAATTTAGTAGAGACATCGGGGTTTTGTTTTGATTCTTTGTTGTACCCCAACCTAGTTTTGTCTCTTTGATATTTACCCATTCTAAATAGTTTTCAAAATTTTCTTCTCCATGAGTAAAAGAATACTCATATTTTTCTTTATACCATATTAGATGGGTGACTTTCTTTTTTAAATTAGTGATTACCTCTTTTAGAGTATCAGTTTCTTTCTTATGATTTCTTATGTGTTCACTGGCAGTTTGAAATTTAGAGTTAGTTTCATTAAGATCATTGGTTAAGATATTAATTTCACCTGTGAAGGTTTTAACATTGTCTTTTAAAACTTTATTCTTTGCTTCTTGTTTTCTTATGATATTAATTAACTTGCAGCTCTCATCATAGAGTCTATTATATGATTCTTGAAGATTTTCATCATTGTCTTCATTATCTGAGCCATCATATTCAGATTCTGGTTCTTCTGCAAATTCTTCAATATCTGAATTTTTATATTCATCCTCAGATTTCTCAAAATGAGATTTTTCAGATGTCTCAACTGATGGATCACATAAACTTCGAGCCATTAAAATAGTGTGATTTTCTGTTTCATCTTGATGTGATTCATCTGATTCTGACTCTAATTCAGATGAGTCATCCCATGTTGCCATAAGTGTCTTTTTCTTCCTTTCCATTGGACACTCAGAAGATATATGTCCAAGTTTTTGACAGTTATAGCATTTGACTTTTCTTTCTTGACTCTTAGATGAAGAAATGCTTTTGTTTTTATTTTTATTAAAGAATTTAAAATTTGAATTCTTTTTTTTAAATGTCTTATAAATTTCTAAGTGAGAAGAGCAATATCTTCATTATCACTTTCTTCATCATTATCTGATTCTCCTTTAGATTGAGTTGATTGAGAGGTTTTTAAAGCAATTGATTTCTTATCTTTGGATTTATTAGAAGCATTGTTTAACTTTAATTCAAAAGTTCTAATATTACCAGATAATTCTTCAACTTTCATAGTTTCTGGGTCATAGTATTCTTCTATAGAGGTCACTTTGGGGTGAAATCTATCAGGAAGGGATCTAAGGATTTTGCTACAAATTTTGCCTTCAGGAATTTGTTCACCAAGTGACCACATCTCATTCACAATTACCATTAGCTTAGTTTGAAATTCATCGAACATTTCATCTTCCCTCATTCTTAAATATTCGAATTGAGAAGTCAACATTTGGAGCTTGGCTCTTTTGACAATGGTTGTTCCTTCGTAATTTGTTTCCAAAAGATCCCAAGCCTGTTTAGCTGTAGTACATGTCATAATCTTTTTGTACTCTTCAGCATTCATGGCACAAGTTATGGCATTCAATGCCTTTGCATTGTTATCTCTCAGTGCCTTATGATCAGCTGTCCATTTTGCCTTTGCAAGAGGCTGGACAATGCCATCTGTATCTGTAACTGTAGGAGGAGTCCATCCATCCTCTACAGAATCCCACACATCTCCGTTAAGAGATTTGATGAAGAAGGTCATTCGAGCTTTCCAAAAGGCATAGTTTGTACCATCAAACAATGGAGGTCTGTTTATAGCACTACCTTCTGGATTAGACATTGGCACTAGTAAAAAGAAGTACATCTACTCCGGGTTGTTAAACCTTTGGGGAGTAACCCGCTCTGATGCCAAATGAAAGTGCAACTAGGTTCAATGAATAAGTCCTAGAGGGGGGGTGGGGTGAATAGGACAAAAGGAATTCTAATGCCAATTTTAAACTTATTAGCCCAATTTTAATCTCAACTTGGAATAATAATCACACATAACAAAATAACTTGTTTGAATTATAAGTTCAATGTGTGAATGCTTAAATAATCAGAGACACTCTAATTTGAAACAAGATAGTAACCACAAGAGATAAAATGGCACAAGAGATTTATAGTGGTTCAGTCACACAGACCTACATCCACTCTCAAGGGTCACACAGTCCCTTGGTTCCACTATAAAGAATCAAACTACACAAGTACTGATTCTAACTCAATTTTGTTACTGAGGTTCGATCACACAGATCTAATCCCTACACACAATCTTTAGAGTGGTTTGTTGATACCAAAAATGTCACTTTGCCTCTTCAAGATCCAAAGAGCTACATGAAGTCACAACCTGTCATAAATAGGCAATGCTACTTCCAAAAAATCAAATCTTGTCAGAATCAAACAAAAACTGCAAGATCCTTCAAGACAGCCAAAAGAGGAGTACACAAGAAGTTTCGGGCCATTTCAAAATCATTTGGCCTAACTTCGCTTCTCCGGCAGTTGAAAATGAGCTCCCGGCGGCGAAAGCATCGGAGACACCAAATCTTCGATCAGAGCTGATGGATGGTCTCAAAATACATCCAAAAGGCTCCACGTCAAGTTCCAAGTCAAACCGACAACGTTTGACCCTACATCAACCCTTGAACAGCTAAATCAGGTCTCTCGGTGGCGAAGCTCCCCGGGACCATGGTTTCTAAGACAGAACCTGTGGATCATCTTAAAATGACTCCAATAGGTTCCCTCTCAAATTTCAAGTCAATCGGACATCGGTTGACCGCACATCAAGCCGCGACATCTTCATCGCGATAAAAGCAAGTCTACTGGTGATAGGACCCCAAACGGCTTCAAAACTCAAACAAAAGCCTATGGTTGGTCTTATTTATTGCTCAGGAGGCTTCACCTCAAATTTCAGGTCATTCCGACATCGTTTGGCCCAATTTCAGCTTCTGACGGAAAATTGGCAGCTCTGTGCGACAAAGTCTTCGGCTTTCTCAGAAAATTAGAAACTTTGCAAAATAAAATGCAAGGATTCTCATCAGGTTTTCTATAGGGAAATCAGGCCAATAAATGATCAAAAATGTCTCTATAGGGAAATCAGGCTAATAAATGATCAAAAATGTCAAGGAAAAATACAGAAGAAAAAAGAATCGAAAAACAGCAAAAACGGACACAAAACGGGACAAAAAAGGGGAAAATCCCTCCAGGGTCGCAGACCCCTGCGACCCTGGCCCAGAGTCGCCGGCGCTGGAACCCGGGATCGTCAGGCGGGCCCCGAAAAACCCGTTTTTCGCCGTTTCTTCATGATTCGAAGCATCTGACCTCTAGTATTTTCTAAAATTCATACTTTTGAGACATCAAATCCTCTGACATCCATCAAAATCACGGGTCAATCATCAAGAGTATCAAAATCAACATTGATCGCCAACCGGTCAACCAAAAAAAAAAGTGTGCTCTCTACCCGACCGATCGAGAAATCGACAGGACAGATGGCACCGACCTGCTGTTGGCAACCAATACCTGAAGTTACATGGTCATCTGATGCCGATCTACATGAAGATCCATCATTGATCATCGCCAGAAGAATCCCAAAAGACGCGGCACGGCCCGCGACTCTTCAAATGCTCGGCGACCACTTAATGCGATTAATTGACTAGCTTTATTACAGTCATTAATCCATTTCTTTGGACGGCCTAGTCAGAAGCAAGCATCCGGGAGTCACAAGTCAAAAGATTCATGGCATTTAACCCATGAAACTCCTCCCATCATGGCGATTAAAGGAGATTAAAAGCCCTTAATCTCCTCCGGCCAATCAGAAGCCAAGAAAAAGGAGTTACAAAATAAAGAATTCAATCCTGTAACTCCTCCCATTATGCGGCTTAATGACAATAAAAGCACATAAAACCTCCTAAATGGCTACCAAAAAGCCTATAAATAGGAGAGCACTCCAAGAAGAAAGGACAGCACGGAGAGCACAAAAAACACACAACAGACTACAGAAAATCCGGAAACTCAGACAAAAAAAGGCATCAAAGAGAGAAAACTCTACGGAAGTTCTACACCGACCACCGCTACAAGGTGACAAAAGTCCCTTGGGGGGTGTCCCCCCCAAGGTCCTTGCCTTCTCCTTCTGCCTCCAATGGCTTAGACATGGCTTTTTAGCCCGTCTACTTAGTTTTTTATTGGACATAGGACCTCCTTTTGGTCTTTGTCCTCTAAAAACCTGAGGTTATAGCCAAGCCAAGCGAATCAATAGCATCCTCTGTTCTCATCTGCATGGATGATGGCGAAGTCCACATATGGCTTGCGACCGTCAATCTGAATGGGTCCCCCACAATCTCCTGAGAAGTTAGATCCTCCTTTTCTTGCTTTTCATTGTAGTTTGTATTTTTTTTAAAAGAGACAAAAATCACAACTCTTGTCTTTCATTATTGATTGATGGACCGCGCTCCTGCTCGGTTCTACCGAGGTCGGCGGACGTGGGAGTCCGTCGGGTCCGACCCTTTCGTAACCGGGGGGGGGGGGGGGGGGGGGCAAGGGCGTGCATCAACATTTCTTTTTTTTTTATGGGTGTGCCAGATTTTCTATTTTACTTGGAATTGCAAGTGGTGATCCGGAGATCAACCTTCGCAAGTAAAAAGGAAATCAACTTCTTTCAAAGATTTCCATTGCACATATATTTAAGAAAAGAGACATTTTCTTGGTATGCCGTGAAAGGCGATTTTTTTGCCATTTATAGCCGATTTTGGCATTTATAGCCGGTTTCTGGCGTTTATAGCCGATTTACAATCCTTATCAATAATGAAAGACAAGAGTTGTGATTTTTGTCTCTTTTGAAAAAATACAAACTACAATGAAAAGCAAGAAAAGGAGGATCTAACTTCTCAGGAGATTGTGGGGGACCCGTTTAGATTGACGGTCGCAAGCCATATGTGGGCTTCGCCATCATCCATGTAGATAAGAACAGAGGATGCTATTGATTCGCTTGGCTTGGCTATAACCTCAGGTTTTTAGAGAACAAAGACCAAAAGAAGGTCCTATGTCCAATAAAAAGCCGAGTAGACGGGCTTGAAAAGCCATGTCTAAGCCATTGGCGGCAGAAGGAGAAGGCAAGGACCTTGGGGGGGTGCCCCCTAAGGGACTTTTGTCACCTTGTAGTGGTGGTCGGTGTAGGATTTCCGCAGAGTTTTCTCTCTTAGATTTCTGATGCCTCTTTCTGTCTGAGTTTCCGAATTTTCTGCAGTCTATTGTCTGTGTGTCTGCTTTTTTCTTCTTGGAGAGCTCTAATATTTATAGGCTTTTAGGTAGCCATTTAGGAGGGTTTATGAGCCTTGATTGTCATAAAGCTACATAAAGGGAGGAGTTACAAAATTGAATTCTTTATTTTGTAACTCCTTTTTCTTGGCTTCTGAGTGGCCGGAGGAGATTGAGGGCATTTAATCGCCTTTAATCGCCATGATGGGAGGAGTTTCATGGGTTAAATGCCATGAATCTCTTGACTTGTAACTCCCGAATGCTTGCTTCTGATTGGTCCGTCCAAAGAAATGTATTAATGGCTGTAATAAAGCTAGTCAATTAATCGCATTAAGTGGTCGCCGAGCATCTGAAGAGTCGCGGGCCGTGCCGTGTCTTTTGGGATTCTTCTGGCGATGATCATCGATGGATCTTCATGTAGATCGACATCGGATGACCATGTAATTTCAGGTGTTTGTTGCCAAGAGCAGGTCGGTGCCATCTGTCCTGTCGATTTCTCGATTGGTCGGGTAGGAAGCACACTTTTTTTTGGTTGACCGGGTGGCGATCAATATTCTTTTCGATACTCTTGATGATTGACCCGTGTTTTGGACGGATGTCAGAGGATTTGGTGTCTCAAAAGTATGAATTTTGGAAAATACCAGAGGCTGGGCGCTTCGAATCGCGACAAAACGGCGAAAACCGGGGTTTCCGGGGCCTTGCCGACGACCCCGGGCTCCAGGGTCGCAGGGGCCTGCGACCCTGGGGTTTTTCCCCCTTTTTGTCCCGTTTGTGTCCGTTTTTGCTGTTTTTCGATTCTTTTTTCTTCTGTATTTTTCCTTGACATTTTTGACGATTTATTAGCCTAATTTCCCTGTAGGAAACCTGATGAGAATCCTTGCATTTTATTTTGCGAAGTTTCCAATTTCTTGAAAAAGCCGAAGACTTTGTCGCGCAGAGTTGCCGATTTTCCGTCAGAAGCTGAAACTGGGCCAAACGATGTCGAAATGACCTGAAATTTGGTGTGAAGCCTCTTGAGCAATAAATAAGACCAACATAGGCTTTTGTTTGAGTTTTGAAGCCGTTTGGGGTCCTATCACCAGTAGACTCACTTTTGTCGCGATGAAGATGTCGCGGTTTGATGTGCTGTCAACCGATGTCCGATTGACTTGAAATTTGACAGGGAACCTATTGGAGTCATTTTAAGATAATCTGTAGGCTCTGTCTTGGAAACCATGGTCCCGGAGAGGTTTTCCGCCGAGAGGCCTGATTTGGCTTTCGAGCGTCAAACTATGGTCAAATGTTGTCGAAATGACCTGAAATTTGACGTGTAGCCCTTTATAAGCATTTTGAAGCCGTCCATGTGCTCTATCTGATGAGTAATGAACCTCGGTGGTTCTCGCCGCCGAGAGGCTTGATTTAGCTGTTCGAGGGTTGATGTAGGGTCAAACGTTGTCGGCTTGACTCGGAACTTGACGTGGAGCCTTTTGGAAGTATTTTGAGACCATCCATCGGCTCTGATCAATGATTTGGTGTCTCCGATGCTTTCGCCGCCGAGAGCTCCTTTTCGGCTGTCAGAGAAGCGAAGTTAGGCCAAATGATTTTGAAATGGCCCGAAACTTCTTGTGTACTCCTCTTTTGGCTGTCTTGAAGGATCTTGCAGTTTTTGTTTGATTCTGACAAGATTTGATTTTTTGGAAGTAGCATTGCCTATTTATGGCAGGTTGCGACTTCATGTAGCTCTTTCGATCTTGAAGAGGCAAAGTGACATTTTTGGTGTCAACAAATACCCCCTCGAGGTACAGCGACGAGTTGCTTATCATTGGTAGTCGATGTGCCTCGAAGAGATTTTTGAAGGAGAGCGTCTGACTGGACCAAGAGTCTTTGAGCAGTCCCTTCTTTTTTTTTTGTATTTGTAGCCTTTTGAGCTTCCAGGGGAATTTTATGGTAGTGAAAAGGATCACGTACCATCTCGAGGCAAAGTTTTGAAGATGACATCAAGGATGTGGATTTGGGTTTTGACCTTGTGACCTAACAGGCTGTATGTGGCAGGTTAGGGGGTCGGGTTTGGTTTTGATCGTGTGACCCAACAAGCTATATGTGGAATGCTGGGGGATCAATTTTGGTTTTGATCTTGTAACCTAACAGGCTGTATGTGGCAAGTTAGGGGATCAGGTTTTGGTTTTTGGTTTTGGTCTTGTGACCTAACAAGCTGTATGTGGCAAGTTAGGGGATCAGGTTTTGGTTTGGATTTTTGTGGAATGTCAATTTCAAGATTTTGACTCAATTTGGTATATGAGGCTGGATGGTTTGATTTTTGGAAGCTCATGGGGCTTGGAAATTTCTTTGTATGGTCCAATCAACTCAAAAGAGGCATGGAACCATTTTTGTATGCTCTTGGTAAGAGGGATTTCTCTTTCACTAAAAGCCCAAAATATATATTTTTTTAAGTGCCTAGGTGGTCAAACCTGGCTCATATGGGCTAACCCATGGGACCTTAAGCTTTTGAAATGGCTTAGATCTCATATGGTGTCATTTTTGTAAAGAATATCCAAAAATATCTCATTTGGATAGAGAATATCTAAGAATATCTTTACTTGGAGAGTATCTCTCATATTCCCTTTATTTTGGGATAGGATATCTCAAGATATCTTTCCTTTGGGAAAGAATCCTTCATTGATCACTTTTTGGGAGAAAATCTCTCAAGATATCTTTCTTTTGGGAAAGAATCTTTCTAATCTCTTTCTTTTGGTAAGGTTACTAATTAGTAACACTTACCTCTTTCTTCTTTCCTTCTTTGGTTTGCTCTCTTCTATAAAAGCAAGGAGGAGGTCGGATCTCTTGCTCTTATTGCTTTCTTTTGCAACAATCCCAAGAGGGCTTCAAGACCAAGAGTTCTTCTTCTTCAAGATCTTCAAGACTTTTCTTCTTCTTCTCCATCAATGGCTTCAAGTAAGTTCCCCTTTTTCAAGAAAACTCCATTGTAAGAAAAATAAAAAGTTCTTTCTCTCTTTTTTTTTGTTTCTTTCTTTTTCTTTTCTTTTTTTTTTCTCCACGTGTTTTCCTTTTTTTTTTACACGTGTTTTCGTTTTGCTTTCTTTTTTTTGCTTTTTTTTTTTGTTTCTTTTGTGGGCCGTACGGACAGATCCGTACGGATCTGGCCGTACGGTCATGTGGCCTGTGGGCCATCCCCTTTTTTTTCTTTTTCTTTTTTTTTTCTCCTTTCTCCTCTTTTTTTTTTTGAGAAAGTTTTCTTTTTTTTTCTTTTTTTTCCTTTCTCCTCTTTTTTTTTTTGAGAAAGTTTCCTTCTTCTTTTTTTTTTTGCTCATCATGATAATGCCCTCTTTTTTTTTGGCAAACCTAGATGTTCATGCATGCATTCTATTGTAAATTAAATTTGTAGCATGATGTGATAGCATACCTGAAAGTTTTCGCAAATTTGGGAATTTGGAGCTCGCAGCGATGTGAGCCCTTCCTGATTTTGCGGAGACTTTGAGGTTTCGAAAGTTTGGAGTTTCGGAGCTCGCAGCGATGTTGAGCCCATCTTCAAGCTTTCTATTTCTTTCGGGAAAATTCCTTTTCTTCGGAATTGCCCCGTCATGATGTCAAAATTTCGCCAAAATTTTTTTTTTTTAGCGAGATTCTATCATTTTGATGTTTGATCTTTTTCTTTTCCATCCTTTACATGTGGTTCCTCCAGAACGAACAAGGGTAAAGAGCCTGCTACAAGCGTACCTCGTCGATCTTCTAGATCTTCTAATCTGGCCGTTCAGCAGGCCTTTGAGAAGGTCCAGTATGTTGAGAGAAATCTGGAAGAATGCGACTCCCTCAACAAAGATGAGATGAGGCAGCGACTGATCACTCTCAAGGGAGAGGGAATTCTATAAGATCATGGTAAGCAGTCGTCCATGGGTGATGGAAGATCAGAGTGTTTTACCCAAGCCTACCTTCTTCTTTGGTGATGCAGTCCCTGATGACATGACATACCAGAGGAGATGTTTTCAGTTCTCTTTCACAGCAAATGGTGAGAAGAAGACTGTTGCTACCCGGTCGACGTTTGATCGCACCGTCTCGATCATGAGCCTTGCCCCCACGTGCTCTAAGAGGGAAGATCCTCCAAGCTAGGTGAGAAGGACAAATGTAATCAAGACCAGGGTTTTTGTTGGCGGCTCTCCTGGGTGAGAGGTCACCTGTTGACATGGACCTGTTGATGCCATCCAGCGGCTACCAGGGCTCTGATTATCCGTCGGTCGATTTGAGACCGGTGGGCCTTGGTATTTTCAGCGGTGACGGCAGCAATTGGATCAAGCCTTTTCGACTTCGTGGCCGTTTCAATGCTGACTCCGAGTGGAAGTCGTGGACTGATCGCGTCCTGCTGATTGGTGGCGCCGTTTTGAAGGAGCCGAGATTTTTGATGCAGTCCGCGCCTTTAGGGAGACCGCCATCTTTTCCGACGAGGCCTTCATGGCTATGCTGGAATCATTCCTCCCACAAACCAATACCTTCGTTGTGACGAATGGTGAGATTGGTTTTTCTTTGAAGGAGTTGAGCGTCATTACTGGATTGCCCATCCTCGGCAAACTCTATGAGGAGTTTATGCCGATTGACAGCATCCTCGAGGGGCAGTCTGAGGAGTTCAGGCTTCTGTACTTTCAGCTCGTCGTCTTCTATGATTTTTTGAAGTAGAAGGAGGGTTTGAAAGTTAGATCCAGCAGTTGGAAGAGTTCTAGCTCTTCGTTCCCCAACTTTTTTGATAGCAGGGAGTCTTCTGATCGTGTGTATGACCCAGAAAGCCAGGGCTCAGGATCCAAGTTCGAAGAAGATCTTGGCTATGCAAGAAGAGTTGAGAGATTTCTGTGCGAGTACAAACGCCATATGTCCTGACATTGCACTGCGGAGAGATCTCAATGTTTGCCTCACTTATTGGCTTGGTGAGGCTATTTTTGCTGGAGGAGATGGAACGCACATCAGGCCGCATTGTATTTTTCCGGCTTGTCAGATGGCGTTTGGAGAGCAGCTTGCTTTGGTGCCAGCTCTTTACTCCTACCTGTGTACCGAACTGCAGGCTGCTGCTTTTTTGGTTCAGCTTGGGCTTCCCATGAATAGGGTATTTTCAGCCCACATCTTTTATTCGTGGTATGTATACCACTGTCCTGGCTTCCACCGGCTGGGTGCTGCACAGGATGATGATCCTCTTATGATTCGACTGGCTAAGGGCAAAGCCGTGTCCGAATCACTTTTGTTTTCTTGCATGAGGATCCGACGGTTCAGGGACGTCGAGATGCGGCAGTCTTCAGTGAAGCTTTCTCCGGAGTTGCGGAAGAAGCCTTTTGATTTTGGTGCCTCCCGTGACTCTACCAGGGCGGGGTCGGGAAGGCATTATTCCTTGACGAATGCAGAGAGAGTTGCTTTTCAGCATACATGTCGGCACGATGGTGTACCATAGACATCTTTTCGTCGATATCCAGCCGTATGTACCCTCTCGCTTTGCTTTGCAGCTAGGCTTTTCTCAAAGCGTTGTTGGAGCGCCTTCAAGCATGGTGAAGCGCTTTGGAGGCTTACAGGATGGGAGAAATGCATGGGCTTTCTATAGTGCTGAAGACATTACAGCCATGATTTCTTATCCTGTGTTGCTGACTTCCCGGACTGCCGGCTTTGCGAAGTGGTTCGCAGAGAGCTTTTCGGCATATCGGGGGCTTTCCAAGAAGGAGCTTGATGTGAAGCTGGCATCTGGAAAAGGCCTTGGAAAGTCAGATGGCGTCCGGCGAGAGGAAGTTTGGGCCTTCCTTTCTAGAGAGAAGCACAAGATAGGCTTTCTCGGTGACCAGGGCGTCATTGGTTCTGAAGTTGTTCGAGAAATACCTGATGAGGCTTTAGAGCAGCTAGAACAGGAGGAAGCCGAACTTGGCGCTTGGATGCAAGGGGCACAGAGGCAAGCTTCCGTGGAGTCTACTGGCAAGAGTAGACCATCCAGTGAGGAGTCAAGTGGGAAACCTTACTCTGACAGCGGGGCAGGTTCCTCTAAGAAGCGAGCCCGCAGGAGTAAGAGGAGGAGGAGTCATCATCGCAGCAAGGGGCAGCATGAGGACTCTCCCGACTTGGAAGTTCCTCTTACTATCAATGAGGATATGCCAGTGGATGCTGACGAGCCTCCAAAGAAGAGAAGCCGAGAAGAAGAGACCGTCGGTGAAGGTATGATTCTTCCTTTTTCTCTTTCCATTTCTTTTCATGGGATTTTTCCATGTTCTGATTTGCTTCTTGTTTCTGCTTTTCTTTTTTTTTTTTAGCAGAGGAAGACTTGGCGATGCCTGAGGTTCCAGTCGATGAGGTGGTGACGGATCCTGTCGAGGCACCTGAAGAAGAACCGAGGGACTCTGGAGTGAATCCAGAATCTCCAATTGGTACGACTTCCCTTTTTTTTTCTTTTTTTTTTGTCTGTGACTTGGTTTGCTAACACATTTCTTGCCAGCTGACTTGCCACAGGATTCCGATGACTTTGAACCCTCGATGGACGCAAATGTTGATGATGCTTCCAATGAGTTCATGGAGGAGGAAAGTGTTCCGCCAGTCGTCGAAGAAGGTATTTTGTAGTTATAACCCTGATAATGATTTTCAAACAGGATCATATTCATACCTTTTTGTGTTTCTTTGGCAAGTTTTGAAGTGACAGAGGAGGATCCATCGCTTCCTTCAGAACCAGAGCAAGGGATGCCAGAGGTTGATCCAGAGATAGAGACTCCTGGGACCAGTTCTGACAATGTTGAGGAGATACCTCGTGCTGAGATTCCTTTTTCGAGCAGGAGCAGCTTCAACTGGAAAGAGTTCTTTTGTTACTCTTCCAACAGATGATGATATGAGCGGCCGACCAACGGAGTTGGGCGAATCTTCAGTTGGGCCATCTCTTCTTTTGCGAAGAAGGAGGTGGTGCGAGTTCTGAGCTCTTGGATTGAGACTCTGCTTTCTGGGCACTTAGATGCCGATTTGGGATGATCCAGCATGTGCGTGAGATTCTCGGTGATGCTGAAGAGGCTGGTCTAGATGTCACAAGTGCCAGGGCGATCGTTGATAGGATCATTGAGCTGGGTGATAGGTGGTTTGAGACCATTGGTTTTCCTGATGATCAGTTCTTCAAGGAGATGTTCCTGGACCCTGCGAATATGGCTCAGTCTAACCTGAATGAGGCTACAGAAAGCAGGAAGCAGGTAGTCCGAGAGAAGAACTTAGAAGAGCTAAACATCATTGGGCTGACACATGACCTGAACATCCTTGATAGGGAGGTCGATGAGGCCAGGAGACGTCTTGAGCATCTACAGGCACAAGTCGCTGCCAAGTGGACTGCAATAACAGAGGCTCGTGAAAGGGAGACTGCTCTGATTCACCGGGTTGCATATGCCGATCGGGTTCTCAAAAGGAAGTCTGATGAGAACAAACAATGGCGAACTGCTTGAGATAAGCTTCCTGGTGCGAAAGAAGGGGTACAGCCCACTCCAGCATCTCATGGCAAATTCCTGAAGAAGCGTGCCTTGGAATCCTTGACGGTTGAGGCTAAAAGTTTGCTTGAGGAGCTGAACTCTTGGCTGGAGACCATTTTTGATTGAGCTCCTGTATTTTTTTTAACAGAAACCATCCTTCTCTCTTTTTTGGTACCACTTGTATTTTTTGGTACTTATTTTTTTGTAGTGCTTGTGAACACTTTCTTTTTTTTTGGTACCACATGTATATTTTTTTTGGTACTCTTTTTTTTGTTATCCCTACGCTCACTTGAATCTTTTTGTGATAAAAGTAATTGCTAAATGGGATGCTCTTCTTTTTTTTTGTTTTGTTATCCCTACGCTCACTTGAATCTTTTTGTGATAAAAGTAATTGCTAAATGGGATTTGATCAAAAGGTTGTCATTTTGTGAAAATCTTTTGTCAAATGATTGTTTTGGCATGGAAGCCAGGTTTTTGTTTGTGGCATGGAAGCCAATTTTGGCATGAGAGCCAGCTTTTCTTGTGGCATTGATAGCCGAGTTTTTTTTTTTTGTGGCATCTATAGCCAGTTTTGGTGGCATTGATAGCCTGTTTTGTTTTGGTGGCATTGATAGCCGGGTTTTTTGAAATCCAAGTTTTTTGTTTGTGGCATTGATAGCCGGTTTTGTTTTGGTGGCATTGATAGCCGGTTTGTGGCATTTATAGCCTGTTTTGATGGCATTTATAGCCGGTTTGGTTTTCAAAAATGCAAGTATCGACTAAAAGTCGCCTCCCTGCTGAATGTTCTTGCAAGTATCGATGGAATGTCGCATCCTTGCTCATTCGGTTGCGAGTATCGATGAAATGTCGCATCCTCGCGGATTTGGGTGCAAGTATCAATGGAATGTCGCATCCTTGCTTTTCAAAAATTTTGGTTTTGCGGGTACTGACTTGATGTCGTTTCCCCACGATTTTTGAAATTTGTGGTTTTCTCGAACCTTTGAGTTATGGATATCAACTGAAATGTTGCGTCTCCATGGTTTTTTAGGTTTTTTCGAACCTTTGAAATTTGGGTTGTGGATATCAACTGAAATGTTGCGTCTCCACAGTTTTGGATTTTGTAAGTATCGACGAAATGTCGCTTCCCTGCAATTTTGGAAGTGTCGAATGTGGTTCGTATGCTTCCGATTTGTGCGAGTATCGACTAAGCGTCGCTTCCCCGCGGTTTTTTTTTTTTTTTTGAAAAACCATTTTTTTTGTTTAAAGACGCGGTAAAAGGCAGGGTGGACTAGGGTGGAAATCCCTGAATCCAGATTTTGTTTCAAACCATGAATTTTGGGTTCAAGGGTCGAAAATTTTGGTCAAGTTCGGGAAAGGTTCCTAAACTTGGATATATATTTTTTTTTGAACAATGAAACGATGAAAGTAAGCATTGTTTTAAATTTCTAGAAATTTCAACATTTGATATGAAAATTCTAAAAAAAGGGTGGGTTTAGCGAGCGTGTACCTGGAAGCCGGTTTTGGCCATACAGGCATTGCTCTTACCCAGTTGGGTAAGTCTTCAAGGGTAGTACCGCTTTAAGAACTTGCCGTTGATGGGCAGCATACATCTGTCACCTTCCATGTTTAGGAGTGCGTATGCGCCATTAGAGAAAATCTTGTCGATGACGTAGGGTCCCTCCCATTTTGGCTCAAATTTGCCTTTGGACTTGTGAGCGAAGACCATTGGTCTTTTTACCGCAAGAACCAAGTCACTCTTTTTGTAGGCGCGTCGCCTGACCTTTTTATCGAAAGATCCTGCCATGCGTGCTTGGTAAAGTTCAATACTTTGTTGAGCTTCGAGCCATCTCTCATCGAGATTGTCCAGCTCATGGAGTCGCAATTTGACATTGCTTTCTTGAGTCATGTCATTTTGCAAGGATACCCTCAAGGAAGGAATTTGTACTTCCAAGGGCACGACAGCTTCGCATCCATAGACTAAGGAGAATGGTGTGCTATGGGTTGGTCCTCGAACGGTGGTTCGATAGGCCCACAAAGCTTCAGACATTTTGTCGCTCCAGTCTCTTTTGTGACTAGAGACCATTTTTTTTTAGGATTTTGCAGAGTGTCTTGTTGAAAGCTTCTGCTAACCCGTTTGCTGCCAGATTGTATGGAGTCGAAGGACAGCTTTGGATTTTTTATTTGTCGCAGAACCTGTAGAAACGATGATCCCGGAACTGTGGTCCGTTATCATGGACGAATCTTTTGGGTATGCTGAAACGACAAATGATGTTGGTGCGTAGGAACTGAAGGACTGATGAGGTCTTCATTTCGTTAAACACAAATGCTTCTGACCACTTGGAGAAATAATCCGTAGAGGCGAAGATGAAGCGATGACCTTTGCTCGAAGGGGGAGAAATAGGACCTATGATGTCCATACCCCAGGCTTCGAAAGGCCATGAAATCGCTTTAGGATGCAGCCATTCTGGAGGCATGTGAATGTAATCTCCATGAACTTGGCATTGTTGGCAGCGCTTAGCAAATTGCATTGCATCAGCTACCATGGTAGGCCAGTAATATCCTAACCTTTTTATCTGATCATAGAGCTTAGGTCCAGCCTGATGAGCTCCGCAAAGACTAGCATGAACTTCTTTGAGTGTTTCTTCAGCCTCTTGTTGTGACAAGCAGCGTAGAAGTACTCCGTTGAAGGATTTCCTGTAAAGGATTTTGAAGGAATATCCAAATGAAAGCTTGGGGTTTGCCTTTGGGTGCTTACCCGTTCTTTTGGATCTTCAGGTAGGATTCCGAACATAATGTAATCAATGAATGGATCCCTCCAGTCGCCGATTGAAGTTTGAAGGATTGAAATCTGACTTCCGACCACTTGGTGGCATTCAGCCACTGCTTGGTGTGTGTTAAGAGGAGGAAGGATTCTTCTTTCGCACACTGTGATTTGCATGTTTTCCCCTTCCTGGATTGCCATGGATGCGGCAAGTCCGGCTAGGGCATCTGCAAGTATGTTTTCACCTCTACGAATGTGGGTGATGTGATAGATGTCAAACGTTTGCATAAGTGATTGTGCCTTGTTGTAGTAAGGCAACAAATCTGGCTTCCTGACTTCAAATTTCTGATTCATCTGGTTGACGATCAGTTGAGAGTCTCTAAAGACTTCCAGCATGGTGATACCGGATTCGATGGCGAGTTCCAATCCTAAGATCAGAGCTTGATATTCAGCTGCATTGTTTGTGCAAGGTTCCAGTAGCGAGAAAGCGTGTGGAATCATGTATTTGTCGGGGCTAACAAAGAGGATGCCAAACTCCCGAGATCAGCTGTCTTTTTTCATTTGTCCTGGTTGCACCGTCAAAGTACATGTCCCAGGAGGCACTTTGTGAGAAAGTCTCCACATTGTAGACTGGTTCGTCTGGGAGATCATCTTTGAGCGGAGAATCTTTAGGCAATGGATGCTCTGCGAGGAAGTCTGCTAGAGCTTGCCCTTTGATTGCTTTTGTGGTACATACCTAATATCAAATTATGACAGAAGGATGGACCATTTTGCCAGTCGAGCATTGAGAGAACCTGCCTTTGTGACAAGGACCTTCAAGAGGTTGACCCTCGAGACCAGGTATACTGTGTTGGAAAGCAAGTAGTGACGCAGCTTTTGTACGGCGAACATCACTGCAAGACATTCTTTTTCGACTGGAGAGTAGCGATGCTCTGCACCTACTAGCATGCGGCTGAGCTAATATAGAGCAGCTTCTTTTCTTTGATCATTTCTTGCGCAAGCAGAGCTCCCAAAGAGTGATCAAGGGCTCTTGTGTACAAGATAAATGGTTTTCCAGTGGTAGGAGCAGCTAACACTGGAGGTTTTGTCAGGTATGACTTGATGTCTTGGAAAGCAGCTTCACAGTCAGCATCCCAGACAAAGTTTACACCTTTTTTCATCAATCGGGAGAATGGACGGCATTTCCCGAAAGATTGGAGATGAACCGTCTGATGTAGGCCTAATCTCCCTTGAAGCCCTTTGAGTTCTCTCAAGGTTCTTGGAGAGGACATTTCTAGAATGGCTTTGACTTTTATGGGGTCAAGCTCTATTCCAGCTTTCCGAACTAAGAATCTGAGGAACTTACCTGACGAGACGCCGAAGAAGCATTTCAAAGGATTCATTCGCAGTTTGTGTTTGCGAAGCCGGAGGAAGACTTCTCGAAGGTTTTCCAGATGATCTTCTTTTCTTTTGCTTTTGACGGCGAGGTCATCAACGTAACATTCAACCGTCTTGTGCTTGCGTATCTTGGAATATTTTCATCATAGCCCTCTGATATGTGGCACCAGCATTTTTCAGACCAAATGGCATGACAGTGTAGCAATACACGCCAAATGGGGTCCGAAAAGATGTATGTTTTTCATCTTCAGGATGCATCTTTATCTGATTGTAGCCAGAGAAACCATCCATGAATGTCATTCGCTCGAATCCACAGGTGTTATCAATCATTACCTCTGGTATGGAGAGCGGAAATTCATCTTTAGGGCATGCGCCATTCAGGTCTCTATAGTCAATACAGACCCTGATATGCCCGTTCTTCTTTGTCACGAGGACAATGTTGGCCAACCATTCAGGATGTTGTTCCTCACGGATGAAGCCGACGCTTTTGAGTTTTTGGACTTCTTGTTCAATTTTATCCATCACATCTGGACGGAATCTTCTTTGGCCTTGCTTGACAGGCTTGATGTCTTCTTGAAGATTGAGTTTGTGAACCGCTATTTTGGGGTCTAAACCTGGCATTTCAGCGTAAGACCATGCAAAGCAATCAACGAACTCACGAAGAAAGGCGATATACTCGGGTAACTCATCATCCTTTATATTCTTGCTTATGAATACAGGACGTGGGTTATCTGGTGTTCCCAAGTCTATCTTTTGAACAGGATCTTCTGTTGGAAGGTTCGAAGGTGGTTCCTCCACAATATTTTCGGAGGCTTCCAGCTCAACGAAACCTTCTGGGTTTTCAAAGGCATTTCCAGACCAAGGTTTTGTTCCTTTCCATGGGTCTTCTTGATCGGTAATTTTCCCAAGGCTTGCTATGAGATGATCCCAATCGCCTGTTGAAATCGGGTTGAAGTAGGCTACTTCTTTTGGAGATGAGGGTTCTTCTAGGTCAGAAGTCCACACGTCTGTGCCATCGGACAACTCCTCTTCATTTTCGGAGAAATCGTGCCAATTGGATGAGCTTCCTGGATCTTTGTCAGGTGACTCATCAAAGAGATATCCAGGGAGATCGATGTCTTCATGGACTTGAGATGTTGAGGCTTGGTCAGTATATTTTCAATTTTAAGCCTTTGTGTCAACTGTCTCAAGGGAGTGTCGGGATCATACCCTAACCCGTGTGAAGACTTTTCTACATAGCCCTAGAGTCTCCAATCTTCCAGCTGGCTTTTGGTTAAGACGGGCCCCAATGGCGTGAGAATAACCGCGTCCTTCTCCCAAACCGACTGGGTTTTGAGCGTCATAGCCCATTTCTTCATAATAGCTTGTGCCACAGAACTATATAAGGATAGTTGAGGCATACCTTCATTTTGGAAAGGTTCAAGCATGGAGTTTGATGAAGAAGCATCCGATCTATGGAAGAAGATCGGCTTTTCCTTTGCTGAAGTTGCTGGAACAACGAAGGAAGCTGACGTAGGATCTTCTATGTCAGAAGTTGTCTCCATTGGAGTGAGAGCAGGCTGAACTTGCTGAGTGTCAGCTTGGCTTGACGATGCAGTCGTTTTCTGGCTCTGAATCCGAGTCCGTGTCTTGCATGATAGACACGAAAGAGACAACAAATTTGCCCCCAGGCTTTTGCTTTGCCTTCTTCACTTTAGTTGTGATGACCAAAGGCTTTGAAGGTTTGAGGGAGATGACTGAAGGGAGTTTTGAATGCTCTCTTCGGATTTACCGGATGATTTGTTTTCTTCCGGTGATTGTTGAGGAGCTTTACCTTATCTTTCTGGAGATTTTCGGCAAAGGATGCTGTGTGCTTATCCTCTTCTTCTTTTTCACCTTCATACATCTGTGAGTCTGCGAAGTGGACTTCTTTACCATTGAAGGGTTTTCTGTCCGCAAAGACTCGATGTATCATGCCGTCGTCGCCAACAAACTTGATGCATTGATGTAGAGTTGAGGGACAACACCATTCTCGTGGATCCAAGGGCGTCCGAGAAGGATGTTGTAGCATGAAGGGGTTTTTATTGCATACACTGTGACCTCAGAGATAAGATCACCGATCTGTAACTTGAACCTGATTTTGCCGATAGGCCTTTGAGTACTCCCATCGTATCCAAAGATAGATACAGATGTGTGGCTCAGCTTGCTGGGTGGGATGCCCAACTCTTCAAGAGCCGATGTGGAGATGAGGTTGAGTGCAGAACCTGGGTTGATCTAAACTCTGTGCATAGGCATTTCCTTGATATACCCTGTGAAGTACAGGGGTCGGTTATGCCTGGTTTCTCCAAGTAGGAGGTCGTCCTTTGTGAAGGCGATGGTTGCACTGGCTGTTTTTTTAACCGAGAGGCATTCAATGCATGATCCCTCAGTTTTCTTCTTTTCTCCCTTTGAGGAGGCTTCTGAGTTTTTGACCCGGTAATCCATTTCAATTTGGAGGACTTGCGGGGCATATTTGTCGACATCCTCATTCAGCTTTTGTAATTCCAAGATGAGATTATTACGAGTGTGCGGAAACATTCGCAACAAATCTAGGATGTGCAGACGTGCAGGTATGTGCTTGAAGTGTTCAATCAAGTCATACTTGAAAGCCTCCTTAGGGCCTGCATGTTCATCATTGTTGCCACTAGGGGCGCTTACAACATCTTTTCCCGAAGGATTTACATATGTAAAGGAAGATTGGTTATAATTTTTGTGGTAGTCCCGGCCAGAGCGGGTGCCTCTACCAACTTCGAGAGCTTCTTGAGAAGGGTCTTCGTTTGGAAGATTGTCTTCAGGATCAAGAGGCTGTCATTTTTCATTTGCTGAGGATGAATCAGCAGCAGAGTTGCCATCCTCAGTGATCGTGTTGCACGGAGCATTTTCCGGGAACAAATCCTGAACAACATCCAGCAAGCTTTCTTCTTCGTTGACTAATTCATCGTCCCAAGCATCAATGGCTGGGAATTCTTCAGTCAGGAAGTGTGTGAACTTTGAAGTCACAGTCTCAGGAGAAGAAACCTGAGAGGGTGTCATCTCAGTGAAAGTCACGTGAGACAAGGTGGCTTCAGAAGATACATTGCTAGGCATCGCCGGAGTGTAAGTGCTTTCATCAGACGATGCTTCGGAAGAGCTATAATCCCGAATTATCACATTACAGGAAGCTCTGACGGGAGACGTTGCCTGATCAGAGTCAGACTCATCCTCGGATGTAAGAGGATCGTCTATCCAGCAATTTTCTCCATTTTCAGGAGTTAAGGGAGGATGTACCTGATAGTCTTCAGGGACTTCAAACTCTGGATTGCGAGGAGGCTCGTTGACGCGTTCTTGCTCTTGTTTTAGAGCGAGTCGCTGCAAGATCCTTGCATATTCTTCAAGATCAGGCATGGGAGCCGGATCTTCTTCTTCATCAACTCTTTGTGGCTCAACATGGTTGATTTCCACTGGAGTAATGAGAGGTGCTGGGTCAGCAGCATTTCTTGTACAGCTTCTTGGTCTTCTTCATCATCAGACCAGGATCCTTGTGGCTGTAGGGGGTTATACCAGATTACTGGCATAAGATGAGACTCAGGAACCCATTCTTCATCGGAGAGATATTCTCCTATTTCAAGGGACTCCTCCCACTCATCTGTGTAGTTGGATTCGAATCCATCATCGGTGTCGCTGGATTCGTATCCATCAATGGAGAATCCAACTGCCGAATTGCAAGAGTATGATGCCTCCTGCATGGCTTCTTTGAATTGAGGTGGCATGAAATCACTGAGAGTGAATTTCCTTACCCCCTTTGAAGTCTCTGGAAGGGATGTTTTTGTTGCCTCCAGTGAAGCGGTAGAGGAAGCCTCTGCCTTTTCTTTGACCTCTAGTTTTGGCTGGGTCTTCTCTTGCCGTTTGAGCTTGAGGAGATGTTTCCTAGCCTGCCTTCGCTGTTGAGCTGTAGGCTTTGTTTTCACGACCTCCCAATTTTCATCTTCCAGGAGATCGGGATGTACCCATATCGGTTGTCCGTCTGGTGTCGGGTAAGGAACCAGTTTCTCGGACGCTTGGATTGAGTTTATCACCTTGAAGGAAGTAATGATCTTCCTCTTCGGTGATTTTGATGTTTGTCCACATGTCACCATGTTGACGGAGGCAGACCCATAGTTTTTGTCAAAGGTGATGACTCCGTTTTTCCACATCTCATTTATTTTCTCTCTCACACGAAGCATTGATTGAAAGGATGCGAGATCATCTGGTGGTATGGACAGTACCGAGGATCGTTGGTTTTGCCAACATCACCTGGTCTTTTTGGTTCAGGCAAGGTGAGCTTGCCGTTTGCCACAAGAGCCCCGAAGATTTCATCAACATCTTCATCAAACGGGTATTCTTCTCTACTCGTTCTTTGAAGGCATCTGAGAGTTCAGTTCTCCTTACCAGCAACTTTATTTTCAGCTTTCTTTGGTGGCTGAGGAGCTGACTTGGTATGCACATTGAGGACCTCTTTTTTCTTTGGTTTAGAGGTTGCAATGGCGGTTGGCCCTTTTCTTGATGATTTCCTGACTGTTGAGGTCTTTAATCACCGTTTCAGCTTCCATGGAAGCTTCTAGGAGTTCTCCCAGGTTTTTTGATTTGTTGCCGATGATCATGGAGTGGATTCTGGCTCTCATGTTGTTTCGGCAAATGTCGACTAGCGACGCTTGTGGCAATACATTAGAGCATTTGTATGCCATTGCTTTCCACTTGTGAATGAAGTCATATGTTGATTAATTCTCCCCTGTTTTAGGCTGCACAACTGAGCCATAGTAGCGGGATGTGTTAGGAATTTTGTGTATTGCAATTTGATGGATGCATATCATTTTAATCATCATTTGATTTCTCACACTTGCATTATTTTAGAAAACATTGAAATCTTATTTTATCCATGCATTGTTTTTTAAATATGGTAAAACTCAGTTTTATGCATGAATTGGTTTTAATTTTGGATGCAATTGATTTTGTAAAAGTAATTTCAAAATTCAAGCTTAGCCTAAGTTTTAAAGTTTCAAATGATTGTGGCTTTTTATGATTCATGATTTTAAAAAATACTTAGATTGATTTAAATCATGTTTCAAGCTTGATTTAATGGCCCCAACAAGTCCCACATCAAAAATCTTTGAAAATTGCAAAAATATGCAAAATGGGAAAAGTGGCCCAGGGCCCAGTGTACCCGGTCGACCGGGTACACATCCCGGTCGACCGCGTACACTGCGGGTCGACTGGGCAGAGAGCCGTTTGGCTCTCCAACGGTCATTTTTCTGACCGTTTGGATGGGGTCGACCGGGCCTGTCATGGGTCGACCGGGGACACACAGAAACTCTGTTTTCTGTGTATAAAAAGGCTTCATTCCCTTTGGAAAAAGTGAGGAACTTTTGAGCAAACTTGGAGCCTTCTTGGAGGTGTTTGAAGAGAAGATAAATGGGATGAACCAAGGGGATTAAGAAGGTCATTAAGGAAGCTCAAGCTTGGATCATGAAGTTAAATCTCCAAGTAAGCTTTGCTTAATTTAATCATATGTTTCATGCTTGGTTTTAAATCTTTGGTAAAAGTTTTTAGCATGATAACTATGATGAAATGAATTCATTACTTCCATTCAATCTTTGATATTAAGTTGTAATGAATTCTTTTCTTTGATTCAAACTTAGTTTAGTTTTAAACTTTGTTAAACATGTTATGTTTAAAACTTTGATTTCTTTATAACATGTTTCATTAACTTGTTTGAATCATCTTTGTTGTTTTCATTCATTTGAATCTTAAGTCAAACCTTTGTTTTTGAAAACAACATAGCATAGCACATGCATCACTTGATTAGGCTTAAACTTTCAACTTGTGATCTTTTGATTTTCACATCATTAACAAGTTTGTAGTTGTTCAAGTGATTTGCATATAACTTCAATCAAATCTTTGTGTGCCTTAACTTTCAAATGCTTCTAGCATACATTGATTAAGCCTTCTTTTTAAACTTGATTGAAGTTTTCCACACACACATATCACAAGCATTCATCTTTGCATTTCATTGTGTTGTGTGAGTTAGATTTTCATTTTCTTATCCGCCTACTTAGAGGCAATTTTTATTGAGCTTAAATTGTAATCTCATAAGAGTGTTTTGTGAAGACACTTTCTTTGAGAGAAATATTTACTTGTAAGGTTATTGCTTAGCCATTTAAAAGCATTGTGTAAAGGTTGTTGTTTAGCCTAGAAAAACAACATTGTAAGGTTATTGCTTAGCCTAGAAAAGCATACATTGTAGAGGTTATTGCTTAGCCTTTTGAAAAGCATAATAGTGGAAATCCGGTGGGGTGTGAGGAACACAAGCCGGTAGTGGATGTAGGCACGTTGGCCGAACCACTATAAATATTGTGTTGTGGTGCATGCTCTTGTGGTGATTGTATGTATTTAGCTTCCGCATTGTGCTTGTTATCATCACTAGTGACTAGTTAGTTTATAGAAAATTAAAATTGGTCATAGTTAGTCACTATTAGTAGCTCACCCTATTCACCCCCCCTCTAGGGTTAGGATCCCCAAGGACTTTCAATTGGTATCAGAGCCTCGTGCTCTATATTAGGATCAAGTGTTTGGAACTCTTGATTAGGTGTAAAAACCTAGAGTTAAGACCCTAGTGTTGTGCCTCCATGAAAATCATAAGAATGGATTCCACTAGTTTAGACTTTGTAGATTCTTTGGTAGATTCTTCTAGACCCCTCCCTCTTCCCACTATTGGAGATTCAAACAATGAATTTAAAGAATCTCAATTTGAATTAAAAGAGGAAGAAAATGATGAAAATGATAATGACATTGAACAAGCTTATGAGGATTTGTGCACATTATCCTTAGAGCTTTCTAAGAAGAATAAAAGATTAAAAGAAGAATCTCAAAGACTAAACAAAGAATTAGTCTCTTCAAAAGATGAACTTAGAGAGAAAGATGAAGTAATAAATTGCGTAGAATCTAAGTTCATGATCTCTTTGCATAACCTATATAATGCTCAAGATGAATTAAAAGAATCAAAGATAAATTATGATAATCTTAATAATGAAAATTTAAATCTAAGAGATACTTTAAAAAGACAAGATGAAAACATTGTCCATTTAAAATCCAAGTTGACTATTTCCAATGAAAACTTGTCTAATGCTCAAAGTAATTTAAAAACTCTAGAACTTGGATCTAATGTTGTTAATGAACTTAAATTTGAATTAAAACTTGCCCATGAAGAGCTAAACAAATTTAAGGGAATTGAACAAGAACTAACAAAAGTTAAACTTGAAAATTCTACCCTTAAAACCAAAGTCACTCAACTTGAAACATACAAACAAAAGTATGAGTGCAAATTTACCCAAAGTGAAGAAAGATTGGAAAAGTTATTTAAATTGGGTAAATCAAAAGGAGATAGGACGGGTCTTGGATTTGATAGGAATACCTCATATGACCCTAAATTCACCAACACTTTTGTGAAAGGTGAGTCCTCATTCTCTAGCACTCACACTTCTTTGCCCATGTCTAAATGTAATTATTGTGGCATTGAAGGACATTTTAGGTTTGAGTGCAAACAAAGAAGAAGCAATGTGTCTAAATCCATATTTGAACCAAAGAAAGGTAAATCAAATTCTATGATGGATAAGACACCAAAAACCAAGGAGAACTCCATGAAGCTTAAACAAGTAAAATCAATTAAGAAGGAGTCTCCTAAAATAGATTCTAAAAAGATTAAACAAGTTAAATCAAGTTTAAAAGAATCTATAAATAAAAAGGTTCTCAACCTACCTCCCTTAACTCAACAAATGAAAGAACTTTTGAAGAAAGTTGCAAAGATAAATTTGAAATTCAAAAGTCAATTAAAGGGAGGAGATAAGAAGAAAAGAAAAATGGTTCAAACCCCAAAGAAACAAACTCACCAAAAGACTAATCACCAATCTAAGCTAAACTTAGTTAAATCTATATCTCATGGTGATAAGTCTAAGTTAATAATTTATCAAGTTAAATCTCCTAGAGTTGGTGAGAAGTTTAAGTTAGACCTCAAAGTTCATCCATCCCAAGACCTTAGGTGGATTCCCAAAGTTAGACAAATAGACAAACCTTAGGGCCTTGGACCTCATTGACCAACCTAACCCTAATAGTTAAATCGTTTTGTTGGTCATGATTGCATTTGCATTTTATGTTCTTTCTTAGTTACATTTTTTAAAAATGCATTTGTTTCTTTATGATCATTTGATTTTGTCTTCATGTACTTTCCTAAGTCACATATCATGGTTTTCAAAATCATTTGATTGTATTTCTCACATGTTAGATTTGCTTTTTGCTCTCATATAGTTATATCTTTTGTAATGCATTTCTACATGATCAATTGATTATGATTCCAAAAGCTTTCATAGCTAGATCTCTCATAATCAATTGATGTTGCAAATTCATTTGTTTGTATGTCATAGTAAGATTATCTTGAAAAACAAATGATTTAAAACAATTTAGTTTTTCCATAGATTTCTAAGTTATATTTTCATATGGAAAATTATTGTTTTGAAAAACCAACTTGTATGTGTTTTAAATAAGTTATATCTTTTAAAATGCAAGTTGAAAAAGTGTTATCTTCAAAATCATCCTCTTTATGCTCATTGTTGGATTTTGTGTATTGAAATGATTTGAAGATTGTATGAATTGAAAATGTTTTTCAAGCTTTGTTAGTTATATTCATTGAAACATTTTCTTTTGAGTATATTTCCTTGTGCTAATAAATATATGTTTTAGAAGGAAATACTTGTTATATGCTATTTGCAACTTTGCTCATTTAGTTTCATTCTTGATGTGCAAATATCATATAGTTTCTTGTATGGTTGCATTATTAGTTACATTTGTAGAAACCATACTAGAACTCTAAAATCCATCCCTTATACTTACTAGTCAATTTTTTTTAATGGATGGTTATGATGTTGATTCATGTATATTTTTCTTATTGATGTCATTCTTATACATGTTTCAACTTCATAGTAGTGTTTAATCATATGAACCTCTTTGAAATCCATTCCTTGTATTTCATAGATTGTTTGATGGATTTCTTAGTTGTTGAATTCATATGATTTGACACTTTTGGAAATTGCATATTCTTATAAGTCATATATTTTCAAAATGCAATTTCTCATGTTCATCACTATGCTCAATAGTTATATCATTAAAGTGATGAATATTCATTTATGTTGCTTGATGGAATCTTGTGTTTGTCACATGCTTGCTCTCAAACAAGTTCCATATTCAATTGGTAATCAAATGATATCATTTTCAATTAGTATAACTTCCAATTGATGTTATATATTGTGATAAACCTTGTGCACATTGGAATTAAACTTGATAGTAATATGTCTTTGTTCCATGTCACATTCCATTAGCTTCATAAATAGTCATGTTTGCCACCTCTCTTGCTTATTTGGTTAAATCTCGTGACCACCATGTTTATGTGTTAATAATCTTGGTTGGTTAATGATTGAGGTAGGCATCATGGTTTGATTTTCATTTCACTCATCTTACACTTGATAGTCATATTTTATGATTGAGTGAAATGATTTCAAAATTTACATAGCATATGATTTTCATAGTTATATTATTTGATGCTATGTTTAGTAAACCCCTTATCATCATGGATAGCTCTAACTTGGATTAATCCTTCTAGTTACATTCCTTAAGTCCATTTTAGAGTGATTGAGCTAATAAGTCATACTCTTAAATCTCAATTGATATGGTTCTTATTTCAATTGGTATCCATGATAGATTAACCTTTGACCTTGCTCTTCAACTTTCCTTAAGCTTATAGGTCAATTGGTTTCTCTCCAATTTGGTAATTTGATCATTGAGCCTTATAGTTAATCATTATCAATTGGTATCTAATCCTTCCCTTGAAGTTATCCCTCAATTGGTTAAACCATCTTCTTCTTGCATCTAATAGTTATATTCTTGTCAAAAGTATGACAAAAGAAGATTATGGATTGAGGGGGAGTAAACCTTCTAAGGAAGCATTAGAGATGATCAAATTCACCATTGCTATTCCCTTATAACTTACTCACATGCATAATAGCCTGTTAAGTATTTCATTTTCGATTTCATTTGTTAACAGGTGCTACTAAAGGTATTTTCCTTGTTTCATGTGTGTAGGTACCTTTCTTCAATTGCTACCTTTGCAATTTAATGGCAAAGGGGGAGAAAGGATTAAGGGGGAGAAAATGCTCTAGCTACCCAAAAAGGGAGAAAGATCAAAGGGGGAGAGAGCATTCAATGGCAAAGGGAGAGAAAGACCAAGGAGAGAGAGTGCTTGGTCTAAGGGGGAGAGAAGATAAAAGAAAGAAAGCTTGGAGCTAAGGACAAGAAGAATGAAGATCAAAAGAGCTAAAGCCCAAGCTAAGTGAAGGAGCATCCGAAGATTTCAAGCCGCGTCAAGCCAAGGAGCTGAAGACTTAGTGTGAGGTTTAGTGTTAAGTTAGGGTTTGCCATCAAATTGCAAAGGGGGAGATTGTTAGGAATTTTGTGTATTGCAATTTGATGGATGCATATCATTTTAATCATCATTTGATTTCTCACACTTGCATTATTTTAGAAAACATTGAAATCTTATTTTATCCATGCATTGTTTTTTAAATATGGTAAAACTCAGTTTTATGCATGAATTGGTTTTAATTTTGGATGCAATTGATTTTGTAAAAGTAATTTCAAAATTCAAGCTTAGCCTAAGTTTTAAAGTTTCAAATGATTTGTGGCTTTTTATGATTCATGATTTTAAAAAATACTTAGATTGATTTAAATCATGTTTCAAGCTTGATTTAATGGCCCCAACAAGTCCCACATCAAAAATCTTTGAAAATTGCAAAAATATGCAAAATGGGAAAAGTGGCCCAGGGCCCAGTGTACCCGGTCGACCGGGTACACATCCCGGTCGACCGCGTACACTGCGGGTCGACTGGGCAGAGAGCCGTTTGGCTCTCCAACGGTCATTTTTCTGACCGTTTGGATGGGGTCGACCGGGCCTGTCATGGGGTCGACCGGGGACACACAGAAACTCTGTTTTCTGTGTATAAAAAGGCTTCATTCCCTTTGGAAAAAGTGAGGAACTTTTGAGCAAACTTGGAGCCTTCTTGGAGGTGTTTGAAGAGAAGATAAATGGGATGAACCAAGGGGATTAAGAAGGTCATTAAGGAAGCTCAAGCTTGGATCATGAAGTTAAATCTCCAAGTAAGCTTTGCTTAATTTAATCATATGTTTCATGCTTGGTTTTAAATCTTTGGTAAAAGTTTTTAGCATGATAACTATGATGAAATGAATTCATTACTTCCATTCAATCTTTGATATTAAGTTGTAATGAATTCTTTTCTTTGATTCAAACTTAGTTTAGTTTTAAACTTTGTTAAACATGTTATGTTTAAAACTTTGATTTCTTTATAACATGTTTCATTAACTTGTTTGAATCATCTTTGTTGTTTTCATTCATTTGAATCTTAAGTCAAACCTTTGTTTTTGAAAACAACATAGCATAGCACATGCATCACTTGATTAGGCTTAAACTTTCAACTTGTGATCTTTTGATTTTCACATCATTAACAAGTTTGTAGTTGTTCAAGTGATTTGCATATAACTTCAATCAAATCTTTGTGTGCCTTAACTTTCAAATGCTTCTAGCATACATTGATTAAGCCTTCTTTTTAAACTTGATTGAAGTTTTCCACACACACATATCACAAGCATTCATCTTTGCATTTCATTGTGTTGTGTGAGTTAGATTTTCATTTTCTTATCCGCCTACTTAGAGGCAATTTTTATTGAGCTTAAATTGTAATCTCATAAGAGTGTTTTGTGAAGACACTTTCTTTGAGAGAAATATTTACTTGTAAGGTTATTGCTTAGCCATTTAAAAGCATTGTGTAAAGGTTGTTGTTTAGCCTAGAAAAACAACATTGTAAGGTTATTGCTTAGCCTAGAAAAGCATACATTGTAGAGGTTATTGCTTAGCCTTTTGAAAAGCATAATAGTGGAAATCCGGTGGGGTGTGAGGAACACAAGCCGGTAGTGGATGTAGGCACGTTGGCCGAACCACTATAAATATTGTGTTGTGGTGCATGCTCTTGTGGTGATTGTATGTATTTAGCTTCCGCATTGTGCTTGTTATCATCACTAGTGACTAGTTAGTTTATAGAAAATTAAAATTGGTCATAGTTAGTCACTATTAGTAGCTCACCCTATTCACCCCCCCTCTAGGGTTAGGATCCCCAAGGACTTTCAGGATGATCTTCACCTTTGAAGTGAGTCAGGAAGCGTGTCTCTAGCATGGCCCAGTTTTGGATTGAGTCCTCCGGCAGAGTGGAGTACCAATCGAAGGCCGTACCTTTTAGGGGTACTTGCAAAGAGGCGGATTCTTGAGTGCATCTTGATCCGCGATAGCTCCCGTCAGGATCTTGAAGTGGATGACGTGCTGTCTGGCTGATCCTTTCCCCGTATATGTTTGGAGAGTAAGATGCTTGAATTTGGTGGGGGAATGGGACCGAGTCCATCCATAAGGGATATGGTGGCTTGATCCGATGCTCTTGAGTATATCCTCTTCTTTTGCTTTGGCGAGGATACTGTCTACGTCCTTTTTTGGTAAGGGCGTGTGTGACTCATTTTCTTCTCCATTTACCCTCGTCATTTTGATGATTCGGAGGAGGTTCATTGTTCGCCTGATTTGGGAAGGCGAGGAGAAGGTTTTCCATCAGAGTTTCAATCCTCTGCTGGCCCTGTTCCAACTGCTGGATGCGGGTGATCGCATCTTCCGGAGGTGGGATTGCGGGGTGGTGGCTCAGAATTTGTAGCCAAGACATTCAATCCTTCGTGATTCGAACGAAGAAACTGTCCTGGTGACTGAGCTGGGGCTCATTCTTGTTGAAGAAGAGCTTGAGAAGGATCAATCTACTGTCCTTTTGCTTGAAGGAGCAGGGGATTCTTCTAATGTCTTCTTGTCCTTGAGACGCTGCGGGTCATCGGACGGCGGACATGGATTTTGTTGCTGATTTTTGGCGCCTTCTGGTTTTTCCAACCATATGGACGGCAGCAACTTGGTTGGGTCTTTCTTTTTCGACCCATTTGGGAGAGACTTGTAGTGTAGGAGGCTGGGGTCCTTTGCTTCTCTAGTCTCTTTGCCGGTATGACGCGTGGCGGCGTATGCGACGGGCATTTGAGCTTCGGTCAGCTCTGGCTGGGCTTTGACGATGAAGGATGTGCTTCCTCGGGCGCAGCAGCCGAGCCTGTCTTCTTTGCAGCTGGGCAAGGACAGGATTCGAACCCTGTCCTTCGCCTGTTGCAGCGAAGCTTTGAATTTTTGGAGTTCGGCCCCTGTAGAGATGAAGGGTTCGAACTGCAGGTTGTAGGCCTTAGCAGGTGCTTGTACAGGCCTTGTGATGCATGACTTGATTTTGGGCTTGTAGGAACAAGCCGGCTCATGCTGGGCTGACTTGAGAGTCAGGTTGGAGATGGGTTTTCTCCTCTTTCATGTAGGCAAGAGGGTAGAACTGGTTCTCCTTGAGTGTGGCCAGGAATGCTGGCTTAGTGGATGTTTGGGACCTTCTTTGTTTTGGTGAAGGTCTTGGGGACCAAGTCTTGGGATAGACCTGGTTACTTGCAGGTCGAGGCTTCGTGGGGTGCCACGGGCTTCAGGCCTGTTGGTGCTCGCCTTGGTTCACGGTAGTGACACGTTGAGAGGCGAGTTTTTGCTTCTTGGAGGGACCAGTTTGTTCCTCAGGAAGTGGGAATGGTCCCAGCATCCTAAAGACGATAGTCCGGGGAGTTGAGGTCGACCCGGAGTTCAGAGAGTTGCCTTTGCTTGCTTCGGCAGCTGATGTGGGCGCTTGTAGGTGCGCGCAGTTTGCTTCTGTTGAAGCATGAGTTGGCGCTTGTTTTCATCGAAAGTATGGTTGTGAAACTGCCATTGTTAGTTTTCGAAAATTTCTGAAACAAGACCACATCCATTAGTAATCACAAGAATATAATGATCATAAATGGGAAGTTCTATGGTTTCGTCTTTTCAAATTGCTAGAGGAAGATGGCCCAAGCAACATGAAGAAGGCAAAACGCCATAGAGGGTACAATTGTTCTGATCGCAGGTATGGTAAGCCCAGAATGGGCATCCCAGTGACTGCGAGAAGCAATTGTGAACTTAAATTCGACTTATCGAGAAGCAGAGCTTGCTCGAGGTAAGAAGAATATAAAGTTGGAGTTACAGATGTGCCGGTCGCAATATAGTAGACCCTGAAAGGGCGTACT